>DWHP01002950.1:0-13876 GCA_018247895.1 Parnassius honrathi
CTCGCTTTAAGCGTATTCATTTTAATTCCGCTCTGGCTGTTTCCACTGCAATAAGCGCATTGTCAAAAGAAATACGTTTAGAACATAGACGTAGAGGACAATTATCGCCTGAACTCAGATGCAGATCTACTACCACAATACCAAACTCAGAAAATTCTTCGCCGTCGTTGTGGTCCGGACATGAAAAAATTTTGGTAGATATTGCTGCAGCTTCAACAAACTCCAGTTCACTTTCAACCAGTGATGGAATGCCTAGCGAACTAAAGCAATACCTAGATCAGCCTATAATACACAGAAAGGAGAATCCAACAAAATGTTGGTTTGATTGTCGCCATTTTACCCCAGTTCTTTCCGATATAGCTGTAAAGTATTTGATATCGCCTGCGTCGTCGGTTTCCTCAGAGAGAGTGGCATCTGCTGTAAATCTCGCAGTACCCAATAACAGAAGTCGGCTTACAGCCGAGCACATAAATCAAAGAGTTTTTCTAATGTCTGTATCAGATAGATATTGGTTTAGTTAATAAATAATTAATATTTTTTATCGTTGTTCTTGATTTATTAAAAATGTTTTCTATTGATTAGTATTTATCTAGTAATGTACCTAAGATGACTGAAGTAGGTTAGACCTTTTTTTCATATCGTACCGATATATCGATATTTTTAAATAAACATATCGATATTGATATTTTCAAAAATATCGATATGTATCGATACTTTATTGCATTTCCGACATCCCTAGGCCAGGCGGGGAAAACCGAGCCGGTCGCTCCCGCGAAGACGAAGGCGACGATGATTTCCGAACGGTCGACAGCTACGGCCGTGCCGCCACAGGGGTATAAAGCCTTAAGCAATTGATGCAAATGTTACGAATTACTAATAGAACTACTTAGTAAGCTTTTTTTTAAATGCTTATCAATAAAAATTTTGACAACCAGGTGCCCAGTAAGCGGTTTCCCTCCTGGGTGATTGTAGCTCCAGCCACTGAGAATAACCGTTCACGTGCTACTGAAGTTGCCACGATAAGCAAATAGATCTTAGCTATGCTATGAAGCCCATTTATGTCATCCCTTAACTCCAACGCATCTTCGTTTATGGGACAGTGATGACAAAAAATATGAAATACAGTTTTTCAAATTTTATTTTTTATTTTGTAGTGCGTTAATTCTTTATGGTAGATCCACATGGTGCTTTCAGTATTATCGCTTTTTACCGAATACATCTACAACACTATACCATGCCGAAATACAAACAGGCGAATAACCGTTCATCCGTCAAAATCAATATTTCAAAAAAGTTAATGTACCAAAATATGAATGTAAGCCGATGAAACAATTTCTAATATAAAATAACTATTACCTTATGAGATTGTTATTTAGCTATTGATCAAGTTAAAGCTCAAAAAAAATAATTATTAATAAAACATTAATGAAATTTTAGAATCCATTTTCAATATTTGTAAATTCTTGGCCCTTTTTTTCAAATATTAATTTTTTGCCTGCATAAAATACGTGATAATCATTGTTCGCAATTTTTAAACATACGGAATTTTATACTTTTGAATAGTTTAGTGGCTTTAATTTTTGATGGCAATCCAAAACATCGTTCATAAAACATTGCTTACATTTTACGAACGATGTTTTGGCATGATTATGAACGATATATCGATGTCTAAATAACTCGATGTATCGTTTGCATCCCTAGTTGCGCATCAAATAAGTGCCCTAACTGCCATTATAATAGTATTATTAATTATTATGTGTCCACTCTGACGCCCTAATTAGGGACCCTTACTGCCTTAGTCTTAAAGAACCGCGTCATTTAGTATCCTGAACTTAGTCATTGTCATTGGGTTTTTCTAGTAAGATTTTTGGCTTGAATGCTTATTCTATAAACCATTTGTCGTTGGTATGGTTGTAATCATAGAGGTTAGAGAACAGGAGAATGATCGCTATGTACTAAAGCATAGCCCGCCTGGCCCCTAAAATTTGTAGAATTTATAGCCGCGCTGCCGTCAGTAAGTAGTATCTGCAAAGTAATTTTTTGATTATTAACAAAAAGACACATTAAAAATGGTGAAATATTATAAAAAATCACTAATAATTAATAATACATATTTATAATAATTAAAATTATAAAAACATAATTTATACATTAATAAATAATGATAATAAATAATAATAATTTCGATTATTTTCGCACTACAGCCCGCCTTTATTGAAACAACTTAGCGGTCGCAGCGCCTCAATTTTGTAGTCCATATATCTTGGACACTTTTTCTATAGCGATCGAGCCATAGAGGTTAGAGAACAGGAGAACGATCGCGACGTACTAAAGCATAGACCGCCTGTCCCTGAAACTTTGTAGAATTCATAGCGGCGCTGCCGTCAGTTAGTAGTGGCTGCGAAGTTAGCTGTTTATGAGTAAAAGTAGATGAAGTTAGTTGAATAATGCACAAATTTTCTTCGCGGCATTGGTGAGAATATTTTCATGCTCCGTATTTTTTTAATTTTTGACAAAAAGAAACATTAAAAAATGGTTTAGCATCAGATCGGAAACATAGACTGAAAATGACTTTTATTGAGCGAACTTAGCGATCGCAGCGCCTCACTTATGGTGTTCATATTTCTGGGATACTATTTACTTCGGCGATCGTTCTCCTGTTCTCTAACCACCATCCATCGAGCGATCTCCTGTTCTCTAACCTTCATAGTTGTAATTATGGAGTGTAGGGGAAAGGAATACAGACTGTATATTGAAAGGTGTCCGTAGAAAACGATTAAATAAACGTCTCGCCACTATAGTTGCGGGTTAAATTTTAAAGAACGTGCCAAGTAATATTAGCGGGATAGATGACTTTTTCTAGGTTATATTTACTAAATAAAATTATTTTCTATTTTAGAGGTACTGAGCAGCTTAGCAGCACACTTCAAACCGTCTACAACCGCTAAGTTCATTTCATCCTTGCAACTACTCCAGCCCTGTTGCGGAAAGTTTTTGAACTGTTATTTATTGCCGCACAAATGGACACTTTTTCAACTATTCTTCTATGAGAGATTGTTCTCCTTACTTCTACACTTCATAGAATTAGTCATGAATGTTACGGCCCTCAGATGCCCCGACAGAAGTTGACTGGGCTAGGGTCCATCAGTAACCCAACTCGACGGGCAACCAGACGGTTCGGGCCCAAATGGCCTATGGATAATTGTTATTTAATCGCTGTATAAGCAAACACAAACTTACCGAGTTCCGGAGGTAGGGTCGACCAATAGGTACCGTCAGGGGCAAGTAAATGGTAGGTGTGAGTGGTATTAGAAGGTGTGTAATGTAACCTGACATCACCGATGTAATCAGCCAGCAGACGCACATGCGTTGCCCTGCTCCACATGGTGCAATCACTCCAGTGGGCTTTCACCGTTATCTGAACTCAAGTCTAACGTCACTTAGCACAAAACTATAATCGAAGAGGAACGTGAGCTCCTACCGGGTCACAAAGTTTTAGAGTTCCACCCGACAAGCAAAATTTCTTCGTACGATATCAAAATACCACCCAAGCAACTCATCGACGCAAATTAATGGCAATCGAAATTGAATTAATCACTCAAACCCAACGAAAACCTATTTGTCACGTATACGAACAAAATAAGACAACGCAAAGGAGGTAATCTTAACGCAACCTAACGATTCTAACGTAACTTCCCGACATCTAGCCGACACGGCCGTCGCGGACAAATTAATGTTCCAGACTAACTGCACGGCCGCAACTAGTCAAACGTCAAACAGGTTTATCGCCCGAGGCGAGCGTTTTTTTCTAGTTTTAAGTTGTTACTATTTGGCCTAAACAATGAAGGTTAGAGAACAGGAGAACGATCACTACGTACTAAAGTATAGCCCGCCTGTCCATGAAAACTGTAGAATTTTTTAGCGGCGCTGACATCGGTGAGTAGTGACTGCGAAGTTAGCTGTTTATGAGTACAAGTAGATGAAGTTAGTTGAATTAATGTACAAATTTTCATGCTCCGTAATTTTGTCATTTTGATAAAAATGAAGAAATTTTAAAAAATGGAGAAACATTTTATTGTGCGTGGATATGCAAGTGGTATAGCTTCTGATCGGAAAAATAGACTGAAAATGACTTTTATTGAGCGAACTTAGCGATCGTTGCGCCTCACTTATGGTGTCCACATTTCTGGGACACTATTTTCTACGGTGATCGTTCTCCTGGTCTTTAACCTTCTTTTTGGTTGTAATAGTAACAAACTAAGAGATTGTAAATACTTGCTAAACCGTAGATAGAGAACTCCCTGTCTACGCATTAAACATTTTCATCCCACAGAGTACTTTTTACATACTTTCATTAGTTTCATTCCATGTGTGGAAATTAACTTTCCAAAATGCCTGTTAATAATACTTTTACTGAATGTTATTAATGAGTAAGTAGGTCACGATAATAAAAGCAACCTAAAAATCATACGTGGACGTTATTTTTAATTTTGACAATGATACATCTTTTTTTCATTTTTATTCTATGTTGTCAAGTTGTCAACTTGCGTCAAATCAAATCGTCGAGTTGGAAAATTTGCATGTCGCTATGTTCAGTCAAGTCAGAACTCGAAATAAATAAATTGGTCATGGCTGAAATCGAGGGACGTAAACATCGGGAATCTAATTTCCTAGACGGAGAAGGTAATTAATGTTGAAATATTATTGCTAAGGGCGCGTGCGTCGTAGTGCGTAGCGCGGACGGCTGTTGCGTCGTCGTCCGCAAGTTACCCTCGTGTAGCTCTTGTGACATTGAAAATGGGTTCTTTTTATAATTGCTGCCTGGATTGTGGTGCGGGGCCTCAAGAGACAGAGTGAGCTAGCCGCATGTCGCTCTAAGTGATACTGTCATCCCACGCCCCCGGGAAAATGACCGGAGGATCGGACAGGAGCCTCGCTACAGGTACTGATTTTGTTTTGTTGTAGTTTTCGGACGATATCAGTCGACAAGATAATAGCACGACGTATCGGGCATAAGTAATTAAACTTTTGATATGTACGTGGATTAGCTTTTGCAAAATACAACGTAGAAAAAAAATTACCCTTTGTCCACAAAAATCTGTCTGGTACGTTGTGTGATTACCGTATTGTTTTATGTTTAATTAAGAAAAAGAAAAGACGTATTGAGTTCTTACCCTTTGACCTTTGTTATTGTTCAGCTATCTTTGTTATTTTAATTGATTCAGTACATATGACTAAAATATTTTTTGTTTTCTTGACAAGAATCTGAAATACATGCATTTTTGTTCATGTAAAATTGTTGCTTAGGTAAAATTACAACAACAATTATATTTTACAACAGCTTACATAAAAGATTAGGCTTTTATTACCTTTTACAGTATTATTGCACAACATGAACTATCTTTGTTACTGAATTTGCCAGTGAAGTTGCTTAGTACCTGTCTTTAATAACTTTTGTGTATAACACATACTAAATTATTCTGCTCATAATCACACACACACAATCCTTATGAGACTTATATTTTAATTTAAGGAAATTATATTTTATTAAAATTTATTATTTTTTATCAAAAATATGAGATCTTATATAAATCATTAATCTTCGTCTCGGTAAAGACATAATTCAATTTTATCTTTTTTAAGAGAAAAGAAGTATATTATAATAAATCCATTCACAACGTTTAACTCGACCTTAATAAAAAACAAAAGTATTATTAAGTATTAAGAAGTAAATTCATCAAGGAAACAAACTTGAGTTTTGCAATTATTTAGTAATAGTTATATTGCAAATTTCTTAATTGCAATATAACTATTGCTTAAAAATGGCTCTCTAACAATTTTGATAAAATTTACCAAATAGAGATTTACGGGTGGGGGTGGGGGGATGACATTCGCGTAGGGGTCGCATTTTTTGGAAAGTCTCAATTTTTTACCCACAAATGAATTAACTTTATTTGCTTATGCAAAGTGATTAGTAATTTCGCTATTAAGATCTTAAAAACAGTCAAATGGCTAGAGGGTAGTGATACCACAAAGGAGTGCATGGCATTGCAATCCGCAATGTGGTCTAGTTTTTCAATTTTTCGGTTTTTTTTTAGTATTCTAGCCCACATGACCTTGCAGCTAAGCAAAAATATATTATTATAGATTATTAAAATGGTTTGTTTACAGAGTAATATACATGTTTATTGAGCTATGCGTGCTTTTAACCATGAGGGCAAAATTTTGAACTAAAAATGTTTGATAACAGTATGATAGATGTTTGATAGTGTTTTTACAGATAATAATTGTTTTATCATTAAACAATCTAATCAAATACATTTTGGATAATAAATAAATATGATAGTATGTATATTTATACATATGTTAGGTTTTTCAGAAATAACTATTTCTAGATAGTTGTAATCACTGTGAAAATTGTCTTTTATCACCAAGCAGATTAAGTTTTACCGATTTCCCAAGTACTAAAATTTAAAACCTTAAATTAAAACTAATCTAACTGATAAATACCTAACTTTGACTGTCTCTTAAAATGTAAAAGTTACAGCCTATACATTTCAGGGTTTTTTGAACAAGTATGTGTCCACTGCGATGTCCCAATGCATGTTAGCAAACTTCACGTAATGTGTTCAAATACAATTGTTTAAATTTTTCAGCCATACTGGTTTCCTCTTAATATTTTCCTTCACCGCTGAGTGCTTGGTAAATCAACAACCAAAATTGCAATTAACAATTTCATTGGTGTTGACAGGATTGAACCCATGTTCTCATGTTCTATGAAAATTATAGCAGGCTTTTAACTCTTACACTACCCTAGCATTTGAGTCTTAACTGTTTCATATTCAGTTTTATTTTAATGTAATATTTGATGCAATAATTTGATTAAATGTTCACATAGATCTTGTGAGGACTCATAAGATAAAATGTATTAGATAAGTGATAAATAAACTTTTTTATCTAGTTAAGATAAGCAAAATATATTTAGCATGATAAAAAATACTATAGCATAAATTTTAGTGTGGCTCTTTTCTTTAAATTTATGTTTCCTATTGTCAGCAGTCTATAAACAGTCCATGGTTGCTATTAGTATTCCCCAGAGCCTCAGGGCTTGCTATAACTGCCTTGCTTGCCAAGCATATTTTCATAACATACATTTTTTTACCATTAACAATTCCTATTCCTAGAATAGTATTTTATATGGTAAATAATAATTTATCAGGACTTTAAAATATTCTATGTTTAAAACTGCTTGGCATGTTGCAATGGTTTTGTAATTCAATGAATGGTAGTAATACATAGAGCTATCCACAGCTATATTATTATATGGTTGTGGCATGAATGGGTTGGCTCGACTGGAGAAGGCCTGTGCTCTCGCAGAATACTGGTGTCAAACTACAGCTTTTAGAGGAGACTCTTTTACTGAAAATGAGACATTCCACCTTATTGCTCAGGGATAACACATAAATATTTTGATACATAATGGAGGTTAGATTTGGGGTGTCTATTGGCCAAAGCATCTACTTACCATCAGGTGGAGTGTGTGCTCATTTGGCACCCTTATTCTATAAAACAAAAATTAGGAAACCTTTTTGTCAGCTCACAACTACCACTGACCATCATAAACATCATAAACATCAAAATCATGTCATCATAAACAGACAAGTGGTACAGCCATCCTTACGGGACAAATGTAGATACATTCATTTTTATATAACGTATGATATATAGAAGGTATTAAAATATACATTAAAGGTGTGATACTCGTATATACCACAAATATTGGATTTTCAATAGTTTTGTCCCATTGTTAAGAGGGATCATAGTTGTATCATCATCATCATTATTCAACCCTTCACAAGTCCACTGCTGAACATAGGCCTCCCCAAGGAATAACACAAAGTAGTTTAGTTTAAGCACTAGAAATTAAAAATACTAAAATCATCTTTTGTCACCAAAACTATAATATTTGGTAGGTAGCCAACCTACAACAGCCACTCAACATTATAAGGTATTTGGTGGGATTCGTGATGAATTTTCTAACATTGTCACCATGACTCTAATGTTATTTAAAGCCATTATGAATCTAATGTCTTTCAGTGTTTACCTTTTTATCCAAATACAATCTAGGCGTCTTCAAGCCAAGAGTGAATAGAATTGGTTGTGGTGGTTGTGGTCAAAAATTGGATTATAATAAATTACAAGAAAATGTTATTAAAAGAGAGCATACTTTCCACCTTTGAATTCTCATCTGTATAAAAGATAAAAGATATTTATTTTGCAAATATGGGTAATAATAAACATGGTAATATGGATATACAGGGTTCTTTTGCAATATACAGGGTTCTTTTGCAATAACCGGACAAGTTTGCAGGGAAGGTTCAGAGTAAGTAATACAGTTGACCCGCGGTAATCGGACAAACGTTTTGCAAGGCGGTGTCGGATTATCGAATTTCGCGGACTATAGAGTACTGCCATAGCCCTCTGGTAGTCCGGAACTTATTGAAACATTATCTTGTAATTCGACTGATTACATATCAAATAATCAAAAACATAATGATGTGATGCACAATGAATACCTAAGACAATAAATAATGAATGCTCACAAGGCCGCTACCATAGTCACATTTGAACTGAGACAATACGCGTCAAGCCAGATTCGTGGTTGCGCGAAATAATGGCAACCTGTTAGTCCACGTTATCTCGAAGGACATCTCCACCCGTGGCGGATCATAGCGCGACTCGAATCTACTTACAAGTTAAAGACATGTCGGATTACAAGGGGGACGGATTAGCCAGGGGCCGGATTACCGGGAGTCCACTGTGTAGGCAAATGATGAATAAATATAAATAAATAAAAACTCTTAAACATTCGGTCCTTTTTATCTTTTAATTTTAAATCGTAAGGGTCGATTGGTAGGCAAAAATGTTGTTGTCCATAAATCACATTCAATTAGGGGATAATTTCAAATAAAAGTAGAAACCTTATTTACTCGTATTTTCAAAAGCTGCAATAATGTCATTATTTACATGTTTGATCTTAAGTTTAAAATTTGACTACTCTTTGAAAAATAACCCTGTTTAATACGAACCGTAAACTGGTCAATGACTTTGACACCTCTGTTGCACAGTAACAACATCGAGTTGAGACGCACGGAACGAAAATATTTGTATAGACTGTAAATAATTGTTCCCTATTTGTTTGTCCTTGTGCATTTTACGTATCTTAACTGCCTCCGCGACACTGGATAAAATCCTCGTGTTGTAACGTTTTTAAGCAAGTGATAAGATCCAAAATTTTGTACAAACCGACTTCAATAAAAATTCAATTTAACCGAATTCAATAAAAAAATGAACATCATTTATGTATTCCTAGTGCAAAACAAATATGATCTATATTGCATGTAAATTTGTTTTGCACTTTTATAAATTAGCTTTTATTATTCGGGAAGGGACGCCCTAGAAGAGGGTTCAACAACCAATTTAGCGATATTTAAAAATGGGCCACATTAGGAGTCCCTTAACCGACGAGCGTGTATGTGTAGATTATATGGGTGTAAAGGATGCGAGAGAGGTATATCAGGATCGTGCCAAATGGATGTACGTAGTATCTGCCTACCCCTCTGGTTGACAGGCGTGAGTGTTTTATGTATTCAAAGTCAATTTAATACTCATTGTTAAGGATTACTCAAAAACGTCCGATCGTGCTCAAATTTATATGGGACTACATGAGAAGTACCTGCCTTCTAACAAAAAAAAAATTCATCAAAGTCGGTTCACCCAGAAAAAAGTTTTGATACAACACACATAAAAAAATACATTTGAATTGAGAACCTCCTCCTTGTTTTGAAGTCTGTTGAAAAAGAGAAATAATAGGGATATTTTTTTTTCTTTACTCTTTATAAAACTGCCCCCATGCCCGTCAATAAGTTTCCTTACATGGGAGGCGTGCAGTGTGTTGTGTGCGCATACAATTTACGGCGTATGATTTTTCTTTGTTGGGCAACGTTGCGATTGTAAATAAATAAGTAGGTAACCGTAAATCGCTTGTATTTGCATGCTGTCGGCCATATTTTACGCTTCAAGAATTGTTTCATTTATTTAATCATAAAATATTAGCACTGCTGTGCTATCAACATGCTAACGACTATACTACGATTGTAATTGAATAGGCGATTCAAACATAACTAACAAGGTTTTCTTCTTTTTTCTTTAAAACAATAACGTAATGCCTCGTATCCATTGAAAAGGGTCTCTGATCCTCTACATTCACCATACAAAACGTAGTCGCTGCTATTCAACACTGGTATTCTGTGAGAGCGCGGTCCTATCCTAGTCGAGCCGACCCATTCGTGCTACAACCATAATTTAGCTACGCACACACGACCACATATACAGTCGATATATTTTACGTACTTTTTATAAGTAACTAAAATAATATCTATGTAGATTAAAACTAAATTCTAGAGTCCAATTCCAAGTCTTAATCTGATGATAATGAAGATGGCTTATGATTTGGTATGGTTACCAATCATCATGTCGCCTCTGTGGTGGTCCTTGAGCTATCTCACCGCTGTCTAAGTAGGGGAGTACGGACAATACCCGCCTCTGACTGCTTAGCTCGAGTCGGTCGATGTTTTGGGCGGTGAGAACCGGCCAGGTACGCAGGTGTACGGTGTGTGCTGGAACTCTTCTCTCTTCTCTCCGCTCCAACCGTTATCCTACTGGTGCTTGTTCCATTTGGTGTGAGTAAAGTGTCACTGTTTGTTCTGCCTTCCACGTTTTCGTGGATGCTATCGAGCGAGGGCAAATATTAGAACAGGTTGTTTATCTTCATTATCCGGTGTTGTTGCATGCCTACACAATTGATAAAAAATTGAATAGAAATGAAAGTTTTAGTTATAACTTTGTATTGTTGTTTTGTCGGTATGATTCGTTTATATGTATCTATGTATGTAGTAGGTTTTTTTATAGGATAGGGGTAACAAACGAGCACACAGTCCACCTTATGGTGACTGCTGTGGCCTATAGACATCTACATTCGATTAAGAATCAAAATGTAGATGCTTTGTCACGCCTGGGGACTTAAATAGAATGCCTCGCTTCCAATGAAATGGGTTTCCGTTTCTCTATACTCACCATACGAAACTCAGCAGCATTAAGCTGTTATATTACGCTGGTATTCTGTGAGATCGTGGTCCTTCCGCGGTGAGCCGACCCGTTTTTGCTACAATCACAATGTAGATGCAGCGTGGCTCTACCACGTGTGAAAATTTCCCATTTGTAGAAAAGTTATACACGACTACTCACTAACACAATTCGACGAAATAAAGAGAGCAAAAATCTTTTGAAAATAGTTTCAATTGTGTTGTCTCTTGGTTTGTTGTCTTTTCGTATTGTCGTTAAATAACAGTTATTAACACACCTTATCTGATAAGAAAAGCATAAATGTGTTTCCATTACTAATAGGGTTGCCAACTCCCGTTTTATGTTTTTGAGGATTTGATAAGATTAAAGAAAGGACATAGGATAAAAATATAAGATATCATATTTCCAATAAAATTTATTGATAAAAAAACTATGTTAATACGCAATGAATGGGACCAAAGACATTTATTATCACAAGAATTTACATAAATTCACTTAAATGAGAAATACATTAAAAACAAAGTTCATATTGAGTGTTATGTTTAGTAAGTAGTCACCGAGCGTGCCAGGCGAAGTATACAAATATTTTATGTTACAAAAATGTATAAATAGTGCGGGTAGAAGTATGTATTACCATCATAACGGGATCGAAGATCGGCCGTGCAAACAAAAACAAACGGGGCAGGCGGACGCAAATATACAACAGATATAGCATACAAAAATGTGACATGATTTGTCTCTATATCATGATATTATATACTAGTACTCGTGACATTGCTTTGCCTATTAATATTAAGGTTTCAAATTTTGAGTGTGAAATGGAGGACGTTCTTTAAAGTAAAGGTTGACTGACAAACCTACATTTACTAGTAAATATGTCACATTTTGTCTGTCATTACGTCAGCTTGAAGTGGCAGTGATAAGATCCAAAACTTCAGCACTTAGCAACACGCTCACCTGAGGAGGCAATGATAACAGAGTGAACGGTGTCACGTACCTGAGTAGTTAGTAGTAGGGTAGAGTAGTAGTATCGTTTATTTTTAAATTAAATGATTCGTAAGCTGAAGTGTCAAATGGCCGGCCATGTAGCTCGAATAACCGACAGCCGATGGGGAAGAAAGGTTCTTGAGTGGCAGCCTCGCACCGGTATTCGAAGAGGGTGCCCCCCCCCCACTAGATGAAGTGACAACCATTGACTTACTGCATGTTTTACACATGCAGATGGTCGATTGATGCAGGTGGCTCAGGAGCGTGCTTTGGCTGTAAGGTCATACGTAACCGTCGTTTTCTCGGAATGATTAATTTTATAGGTCACACTTATCACAAACTATAACATATAAGCCAGAGCTAAATAAGTATTTACATAACGCCAAAAGGAGAGATAAAACTAAAATTGAGTGGAATGATAGCAGTATCTTAGCTTTTGAGCAATGTTAAAAGAGCTTGCAGAACGCCACCCCATTGTACGCATCAGATACGTGTAGGTGCAAGTATACAGCTGATACAAAATGGCGAATGGAAACCGCAAGGATATTTTTCTAAGCAATTCTCAGATACTCAGCAGAAATATTCTACTTATGACAGGGCGTTATCGGGTTTAATATTTAGCTATTGTACATTTTACGAGTATGATTGAAGGACGACGTTGTTTTCATTTACTAAGCTTAGTAGTCAGAAAGAAATACCTAGGAAAGCTTGTCAGTTACTATATAGACAGGCCTGTTGGTCTAGTGGTTAGTGACCCTGACTGCTATGCCGGAGGTCGTGGGTTCGATTCCCACCCAGGACAAATGTTTGTGTGATGAGCACGATCGTTTGTTCTGTGTCTGGGTGTACTTTATCTATAATATCTATGTATTTAGAAATATATAAGTATGTTTATCAGTTGTCTAGTACCCATAACACGAGCTCTGCCTAGCTTGGGACTAGATGGCGTTGTGTGATAGTTGTGGAATATTATATTATTATATTATATTATTATACTTCCACACGACACTCCCTATGTGGACACGACAATATTCACCGCCTTGCATTACACTGCCTCAACGCATCATACTCGCTACCTCATATCACGCCCTGCCCCGACGACAAATCAAACATTTCACTGCACCTCACCTCAATTCGTTAAACACCACCACATCTCATTTCAACGCAATGTATGTAGCCCCAACATATTACACCCTGCCTCGTACATACTCGACGTATCTTAGTCAGATATAACTTATATCTGATTAACTTATGTCTATTAGTGTGTCACGCATTAATTATTCTTGTCTTACAAAATAAACGAGTACGACGTTTGTTTTTGGATTGCCATGACTAGTTCAAGCAGAATTATTTATTTGAAAATATTATTCATGTTATGCAAAAATAGATAATTGTAAAAATAAAGAAGGTAATATCTTAGGATATCAATATTGCAAATCAGCTGTTCACACCCACCCAATATCAATACATTTAACGCCACCAACTATAACACCATACGTGTTTCGCCCCAAAATAAGGCATTACCGTGATCGATCTTTATAAATAACTAAACAATTTAAACCTACGCAGTAGTATAAGTCTATGTTTAAACCGTATATTTTTGCATTTGTCACACAACAAACAATTTTATCTTTTATTTTTCACAGTCCACCTGATGGTAAGTGGTTGCTGTGGCCCATAGGCATCTACATCTATCTTCAATTACGAATTAAAACGCAGATGCGTTGTCACCCGTGAGGACTAA
>DWHP01002951.1:0-13873 GCA_018247895.1 Parnassius honrathi
TCCCTCCCCGGTCGAGCCGACCCATTCGTGCTACAACTATACTTCCAATATAACTGCAGCATGGCTCTACCACGTATGAGAATGGCTCTACCACGTATTAAAATACAATCACAAATTTTGTACATAGGTACCTACCTAATGTTTTTTGTACATAATTTGTGATATTTAAAAATAGCTAAATGCTAATATTTATAAGCCTGTTAATAATTAATTAGTCTTATGTTAATTGCCAAGGTATAGATTTTGATGGACGTGTGTGTATTTCGCAGCGCGTTATCTGATCCAGGTATGTGTAATGTACTCTGTGCTGACACTGAACGTATTGCAGTCTCGAACCTCAGCAGACGTTAATGAATGTGCTCTATTGTAAGTAAAATTTTCCCACCGACATCGTCATGCACTCACAAAACCATATCAGTAAAACTAAATGGAGCTATCAACGCAAGTTAGCTCGCGTCACGATGCATCTTACTTTATGTGAACAGCGACTATCGCAACCATCTATTAAATGCCAAATAAACTCTCTGAACATATTGACCATTAAAAACGTACAGTCTAAATCGTTCAACAAAAGCCAACAATGAAATATAAAAGAGATTCCTAACAAACATAATTGTGTTTTTTATGCTTTATTCAATAGCGCTTTGTAATACAAAAACTCGTTCTTGAAAAAGTCACCTTTATAAATTTAGTTCGAGCGCCAATGGTGGCCTAGAGGCGGGAAGCGCGTGCCCGCCATTGGTCCGCCCTAGTCCTCATCTGACTACATTTTATATAACCGGATGATACAAATACAGTTAAGACTACAGAAGGAAAAGGACAGCACTAGTTTATTTATACAGTGTGTCGTTTCTCACTCCGTCTCGCTCGCACGCCCACATCCGTCAGTGTTGGCAATGAAGCAACAGTGTTGGCAACAACGCGGAGCGGAGCGGTATTAACTGTTGCGTTCTATATTCAAACATCCCGTTCCGATTTTAATTTTCGTGTTATATGTTCAGATGTACTGGCAGTTTGGTTTATAACTTATAGAACGTTTGAACATAGAGACAGTGAAGCGTTTGAATTTTTAAGTTTAACTTGAGTATTTTGAGTGTTGCAATGTTAATAAAATGCGCATAGTTTTCGGGTGTGTTTGACTAAATAAATAGTTTGCCTGATTGATAAAATTATTAAAATTTGTTTCTATAATGGAGATGTCTCTACCGAACGGTGTAGACGTATCGCAGTTGGTGCAACATCCAGTGCTCGCCGCGCTGCCGCCCTTCTTCCTGAGGGCTTCTGAACGATATCAGGTTCGCAATTTGTTATTTTCAACAGCAGCAAAATAATAGTTGTAAGTTAGTGTTATAGCCTATTAAAGTCCACTGCTGATCATCCTATGGGGCTGGGGTCAACTGTGGAGTTATGATAAGCTGCAATGTGTGAACTAATGAACTTACCAACATAATTATGGACTGTTGTTATGTTAGTAGGTATAAAGTAGGTGATTACTATTATGTGTGAATACAAAGTTTTTATTCAGTTAAGGCTTCTTTAAAGTTCTTATGAACTTCAACATCTACAGTGATTCAGAAAAACAAGACCTCAACGAAAAAGCACTAGCAAAAGCCTGTGTTTTTTTTTAATGTTTTGCTACAATTTCAATAACATCGTATAATTGTTTATATTTTTAAAACAATAAATGAGTACTGTGTGCTTGTCGGATTTATAGGTATTAATATTTTTTAAATGTCATTTTTTACAATAAGTCAGCAGCCAGTTAATTCGCAACTTCACGGTAAGAGTTTTTTCCACACATTATTGGCCTCACTTTATTGATATCTATATTTCATAGTCAGCTTTTTGTAACAGAATTTCCTTAACAAGATTTTTTTTAATTTAACGTCTGATTACATAATATACTTTTAGAGATTTTTTTACTGATTTCACAAAACGATAGTAATAGAATTAGACGTTATTTTTCGAAAATACCATTATATCAAATACGTAAAAAATGAATTACCTAAGATCCGCGTAACGAAATAAAATGACGTGTCTTACCTAGTTTGAGAGAGCACTTCCCGCTGAGAGATTAGTAGTCACTGTTGTCACTTAGTGACTAGCGACCGTAGAGTCTGCTTCACCGGAGGGTGCCTGGTTTAGAACCGAAACACGTGTCGTCCAGTCGACAGCGGTTTGTCTTTCCCAGTGTGACGGGGACAGTGCGCACGGTTGAGGTGTTGACGGGAGGTGCTCTTCCGGGTGGATAAGACAAATCATGTTATTTTATTACGCGCATCTTAATGAATTAATTCTTTACATTTTTAATCAGAAAACATTTTTTAGTTTTAGGCAATCTTAAAGGTACCTGTAGCGTATCACTTAGACTCTTGTAACTTGATTTAATATACCTATATCTACAAATAAAAACAAAGGATTTTATTACACTGTCCGTTAGATTGCTATTTGTACCGCCCCTGCTTCCCACGAGTGATTTCTGCGTTTCTACAACAGCGCCACCTACCGGGTCTAAATGATTTTTTAATCCATCCAATTGCTCACTCAAATACATGCAAAAAATGCCTGAAAATCGGTCAAGCCATTCTTGAATTTTTGCGAGACCAACGAACAGTAATTGATTTTTGTAATTTTTTTAAAGTATAAGGGTGACAAACAAGCACACAGACCACCTGATGGTAAGTGGATGCAGTGGCGCGTAGACATCTACATTTATCATATATATATCTTTCTGAGAGACTCTATTTTGGTGGACTCTACATCAACCTAATGTAGGTAGAGTTCGCCAAATTGTTCTAATGCAAATTAGCGTATTGCTCAGAAATATATATTATAATAAATTAATTATTGTAATGCTTTTTTGAATACAGCGAGAAAGTTATAATGACGATTTTAAAATGTGATCAAAACAACTGCCATTTTTACTAATTTTAATCATGTCCGCAAATCCGACGGCGCGTAAATCTCTCCGCTATTTCTGGACGCAGTGCTAATTGTTTGCTCTGTTCCATGTAATATGCAGTCGTCATTGAGAGTAAGTATTGCAGTAGAAGGTGGAAGGTCCTATTTTTTAATGCCATCTTTTTCTCAACGTGATTAACCGGTGCCGAAAAATCTATTCAACAAACCCAAATTTCGGACTGATGATGGCCAGTGGTACATGGACCAGTACCGTAGTATCACAATATATACATGTGCATTATTTATTTATTTATTTATTTATTACACAGACAACATAACGGATAGCAAACAAATTACATTAAGAACACTTACATAACAGTTCTTTACCGGATTGTAATTCTAGATATATTGCCACATCGCTTTTAAATTTACTACAGCAGATAGAATTATTTCCAAAACATATACTTAATAAAACACTGCTTTACTGCACTTTTGAATACACTGGACTTGAGCTCAAAAGTATCCGAGCCAGAGCTTTTCGTAAATATCTCGTAAAGTCGACACGTTCTTCTTATAGCGCTACAAAAGAAGTAGTATTTTATTAAGTGCGCAGGCAGAATGTCTTGCCAGGCATTCGAAGATTGCCCTTTGTCATTAAATTTAATTTACTTATCAAGCTAAATGAACTACAACAAATAAAAAAATGTAACGTTTGCGCAAAAAGAAAAAAAAAAAATATTAATTTTTACTCGTTTTCAAACATGGAGTGGTCGAAAAAATAAGATAGAGTAGCGTTCATCGCGTTGCGCCGCTGCGGTTACGCGCCAAAAGAGATTTTCAATATTCTACGAAAATTCAACATAAGCCTACGATTTGTTTATCGCACTATCAAACGATTCACTGAAGATTCAAGCTTCGAAGATCATGAGAGGATCGGCCAACCTCGTACAGTTAGGACACCCGTGATCATCAAAGCAGTGAACGCGCGAATCCAACGAAATCCTGTTCGTAAACAAAAAAGCTTAGCTCTTCAGATGGGCCTAAGCAGAACCCAAGTCAAAAGAGTGATCAATGAAGACCTAGGACTACGAGCTTATCGTAAGAAGACCGGACATTTTTTGAACGAGTGTTTGAAAATAAACAGGCTGGATAGATCCCGCGCTTTGTTACGGTGGTACGCGGGAAAAAAATACCACGTAATTTTGTTTTCGGGTGAAAAAAATTCTAACATCGAAGAAAGTTATAATAAACAAAATGATAAGGTGTATGCCCACAGCAGTGAAGAAGCCAGCATGCGTATTCCGAGGGTACAACGAGCACATTATCCTTCGTCACTCATGGTTTGGCTTGGAGTCTCATATTAGGGCTTAACTGAGGTGTATTTCTGTGAAAAAGGTGTAAAACCAGTGACGAAGTGTACCAAAGTACCATCCTAATAAACATAGTGGAATCTCTTTCTCAAACAATGTTCAAAAACAGACATTGGATATTACAACAAGACTCTGCACCAGCTCATAGGGCACGAAGCACGCAAAACTGGTTGACCGCCCAATGAATTGACTTTATCGGACACGAAGACTGGCCCCATTTCTAGTCCAGATTTAAGCCCACTGGATTTTAAGACATGACAACATTTAGAGGAGAAAGTCTGCGCTAAACCTCAGCTGAATTTGGAATCTCTTCGAGCACCTTTGGCTAAAGCAGTGGCAGAAATATGTATGAGTGTGGCGCGTGCTGCGATTGATGCTTGGCCGCGTCGATTAAGGGCATGTATTCAAAATAGGGGAGGGCATTTTGAATAATGTAAATTTAAATTACGTACGATAAAAATTGGTACTCGTAATGAATATTACTGCTGGTTTGTCTGGAGCAATGGTTTCTTCAGTTTAGATAAAAATCACGCATTTTTTTTCTCATTGGCACCGATCGAGAGTTTGACTAATGTTCATCAGTGGACTTGCGATGGCCTGTAGTGATGATGGTGAGGTTCTGACCATATTTAAAAAACAATGTGTGCAGTTCACATGCGGTAGAAGTGAAACCTCCAAATGAAATTAAATACAGATAAAACAAAAACATTTCACAGCTAACGATTTATTGGATTTGATAATTATCAACCACAATTGTGGCGTAAAATGTACTCGTAAGATAAAAGTTCAATTGAATAGCAAATGAATGTTACAATCCTTAGTTATAGTATGTAGAGCTTAAGTTTTAGTTGACAAAATTACTTTGTGATGGCGACGATTGACTTAAGGTGGTCCGTAAAATATACATGAGATGGCCTAAACATGGCTAAATTAATGTAATACGTAATCGTGGATTGTTTAGAATGGTTTGATATATAATATAATTAATTTTTTTATTTGATAATAAATTTGTAATTTTTTAATTGTTTTTTCTATTAGTTAAAAGTTGTATTAACCATTTTAATGCACCGCAGACAGTGGAGACCGAGATAATAGGAAGCACTTTATACTGACCGAACTAGTTGTTCCCCGCGGTATCGCCCGTGGACATCACGCTCTGAGTCGAGCTGCATGACACATCGCATGTAGGGGCGTTCACTGCTGGTTGCTGTCGGTTCTCATCGGGTGGTTAGGCGTCGTACGCGCGCCAAGCCGAGCGTTGAATTGTTTTAATCTCTTAAAAAAAACGTTCTCCCACACCAGGATTTTCTCCTGTATTATGGAAGTATTTAATATAAATTACACAAAGACTAACATCTAGACCCGGAATAATTTATTTGTAGGCCATGGAAATACTTATTCCGTGTGCGATATGAACCTGCGGCCCACAACGCATGCACTCGAGCTGAGCCACTGCGCCACGGAGCCGTTGTCTTAACCTTCCGTCCGATATAATAATAAAGTAATTATTATATGCTATAATAAAGTAATGTATACTAGTAGTAAAGTTAAGTAAAGATGAATTCTTTTTATGTACGATAGCAAGATTTACGAAGAATAGTGTAGGCTATCTAGCATTAGACTACAACTCAGCGTTAGCCCTAACTATTGATTTTCGTTAAGCTAGTCGGAGGAAAAAATGCTTTCGAAATTATTTATCCGTGCGCTGGCGTAATGGTTAGTGGTACGTAAACAGTATGTGCCACAAAAATGTAGATTTTCCCTCTATCTACAAAAACGTCCGCGACACTGTACTTCTTATACTACTTATACTTCTTATAATATATTTTGTAACAAAAAGTTATTGAAAATTAAAAAGTGATTTATGAGCGTTGTTATTATTAGACATGGCATATTAATCCTTACGAACGAAAGTTACTTAATCATCAAGACAGTTGCGTGCTCGGCTTGCTCTTTATGGCATGTTATTTGGGCGCAAAGTTTAAAAAATCCACAGATCTAGGTATATTTGACGGTCGCTCTGAATTAATTAACGTAATTAATTATTAATTTACACATATTTATTAAGTTTATTGCGTTAGCAACAGCCGATTTTTATTATTTTGAGGTGTTATGAAGAATATGCAGCTGCCACGTTTTCATTTAGTTCCCTCACGTCGCACGCGGGACCGCGTGGGCCGATGGACACTCCTACAGCGCCATCGCACGGCTTGAGTTGAGTAGCGCACGTGGTCGCTAATGTCTAATTTATCTCTTTACGTAAGACAGAGAGCTCTTAGAGGTATACATGAAACAAAGACAATCTATTAGGTCCTCTGATATGAATTTGTCGCGTTGTTGCCTCGGCCACTTTCAATTGTAATAGCTGTGGTTTGAATTGTAATTCTAAATTCAAATAAATTTTATATTTCAGGCACGTTACTGTTTATTCAAAATCATAATTCATACATTTGTTTTTTTTTTCTGCAATGTGACTATATTTATGGGCGAGCTGTAAGAAACAAACTCTCATCATATGTTTATACTTTCTTAGAGCTCCTTAACTGTAAGAAATCCTGTTTTAGTTTCGAATAATGAGGTCCAATGTAGAAACACTTTGTAGGTGGTGCGACTCCCTGCGTGCACAGTCGTTTGTCCGGGGGGGGGGGGGCACCAGCTGACCTGCCTCTGCCGCCACAGCCTCCACACAGCGGCCAGCACCCCCGTGCTCGGGCCTGATGGGCGTACAGAGCCGGTATACTTACAGGCTGAGAGGCCTTCCATGTTAATGTTAGGAGATGACGACGCATTGCATCCTTATTCGCTCGAACTTTGATTCCAAGTGTCTATAGACTGCAGCAGCCAGTCACCATCACGTAGGTTGTAAGTTTTATTGTCACTTCAGTTTTTATTAAAAAAAAAACAATGCGTGAAGATCTAGAACTGTAACAACATATCATATAGTTGCTTGTTAAGCAGTCTTGCAGAGTTTTCCCTCCGTCAGCAGTCGCCTCCAGTGGGCACTACAGTACACAGTGCATGTGCAGATATTGTAATTTGTAAAATTTGTTATTTGTTTATGATTTTATTGAATTTAGCTTTACTTATTTTAATTTCTGACGATTTTGGCACATTTCCCCATGACCAAATAGTCGGTCTATTAGTATAACTTCGGGAATTAAAATTAATGGAATAAAAAGCGACGAAATGCGTAAAAATATTTATATTAATGTGTAGTGCTCGCGTTAATATAACAAAACATTATTATTTATTATCCGGTATTCAATTCTGTATCTCGATTTTCCATCTTGATACTTGAAGAACACGTAATATACCAACATATTACATAGGCACAACCTTTGACATAAACTGAAAAAAATAATTAAAACTTAAACCGGAGACCCTTTTTACTGAAAACAAGGCATTCTATTTTAGTCCTCACGAGTCACTCTTAATTTAGAGGTAAATTTGGATGTCTATGAGGCACAACATCCACTTACTATTAGTTGGACTGTGTGCTCGTTTGTCAACCTTATTATATATAAAGAATTGACCACATGAGATCCACGTAATAAAAGAAAACGATTATGTTACCTATTTTAAAGAGCACCTCCGCCCTGACAAAACAATAAAACAAAATAAAATAATGAGTAAATAAACAACCCTGATGTGCGTATGTTACCTCCGTTAACACTCACCGGACGCCACTGAACTAGGAGAGGTGAACCACCGACGATATTACGACACGTGTCTCGCCTCTACACGAAGCATCAACAGGAGAGGTCGACGGAGTAGTATCTGACCACTTGTGATACTAGCAGCGCATTACGCGGGATCTTAACTAATTGATTTTTAAAATGTTTAACGCAGAAGCACGCGGCAAGGTCACGATACGGCTATATGTATGTTGTAGAACGAATGGGTTGGCTCGGCCGAGGAAGGATCACGCTTTCACAGAATATCAGCGAAAATAGCGGCTTTATGCTGCTGTCTTTCGTATGGTGAGTTTAAAGAACTTAGTCCTCAGGGGTGGCAACGCACCAGTATTTTGATTCTTAATCTAGGCTAGATGTAGATGTCTATGGACCACATCATCTATTTACCATTAGGAGAATTGCGTACTCATTTGTCACCCTTATTCTATAAAATGCCCTTCGTTTAGCAGATGCTCCTTTGACCCTACCACTCGTGGATACGCGTAACAACATTTTATTATTCCTTGATATTATAAATTAATTATATCATTCAGTGTCGAACAGCTCATGTTACGAGTACACTGCACCGAGTGTTACCGAAGGGAACTCGCACCGCGTTATTACACTGCGTTACACTTCACTATCGCAAGATGTAATTAGCGGGATGTGTGTAGTTACAGTTTGCAAGGCGAAGTGTCGATTACGGAAGGGGCGGGGACACGACATTACAAGTTACAATAGTACGTGCAACGAAATGTTACACGGGACCGGCTTTCGTTCACATTGTTCACATGTTGATGTTTAATAAATTATTATTACAATTGTTTTCTATTTTTTGAGTTGCCAACCGCGAGCACTAAGATGGAATGCCTCGTTTTCGGCAGAAATGGTATCTGATTCTCTACACTTACTTTGTAAAACAGCAACATTAAGCTGCTATTTTACGCTGGTATCCTATGAGAGCGTGGTCCTGCCCGGTCGAACCAACGATTACGTCTTTCTTCTTTTCCATTTTTAAATAACAAGGCTGACAAACGAATACGCAGATCTCCTGGCGGTGAGTTGTTGCTGTGCGCCACAGACATCTACTTCGCGCCTCTATTAAGAATTAAAATGCAGATGCGTTCTCAATTCTGAGCACTAAGATGGAATGCTTCTTTTCCAGTAAAAAGTGTGTCCGGTTCTCTACACTTACCATGCTAAACACAGCAACATTAAGCTGCTATTTTAAGCTGGAATTCAGTGAAAGAGTGGTCGTACTCTGGTCGCTCAATAAGTTCTGAGTTGCTCGAAATTTAAAAATGAGACGCACCCGTGTTATATGTTTCTAAAAAGCAAATTTATTTGGAAATAAAACTCCATAAGCCAATTGCAAATTCTAATTGATATTGTCATTTTACTTTTACCACTTGTACCAAAATCTACTTCGGACTTATCGAAACAATGATACATGACTTATAATCCGGTGCTGGTTAAGTTCCCACCAAAACTCCATATTTAGTACTTAAACACTACATGAATTCATCATTAACTTGTGGCTGTAGTATTTCTGTGAACATACAAATCATTAGTTTTCAAATCAATTTAGAGTGACAAACAAGCAAACAGTACTTGTTTGTTACTCTAAATTGATTAAGTTTTAGGGACTGCAGTAGCCAATGACTGGTGGTAATTGGTTACCGCAGCCCTGTCACTTGCGTACCTTCCACCGAGTGATAAACACACAGTATCTTTTGTGTGACACATTAATACGATCTCAACAGGTTAAGATATTCAGAACATAGACGAGCACTAACAGATACACCAACAGTTGTATATATATTTACTATAGTTTCGATTTCTGCTGACACTAGTGAAATTGTTAACTGCAATTTTAAGTTCTGATTTACCACGTGCTCCGCGTTGAAGGAAAACATCGTAAGAAAACTTGCACGTCTAAGAAAAAAGAGAAAAAGTCTTTCAAGTTCACTAACACACATTGGGGCAACGTGGCGAACACTTCGTTGCCCTAAGAGCCGCTCAGAAAGGAGAAGAGACTTGTGTGCAGCAATGTAAACTGTATAAGCCGTAACTTTAACTAGCGCTCCGCCCCGACTTCGTGCCTACGACCGATGTCTGGATCTCGACAACAGCGCCACCTACGGGTCCAATTGTGAATCTAAACTCACTCACACACACACACGCCAGTTACGACTTGTAACAAGACTAACGGATAGCTATTGATTTTTATATATAGAGAGATAAAGACATTACGATTATAATGTAAAGATTTGCACAACGACTTAAAAGCAGTTTCTTAATGAATGCCGACCATTATTGTATTTATGTATGTAAGACAATTATCATTAGTCTCCACCTCCGCCACTTGTAACGTAAGTTATAAACAAATAATAATTTGTATTTCATGCAAGGAATATTTTAATTTATTTGTTTACTTCTGGTAGATCTCCTTTTATTATGTCGAGGATCCTATCGGCGATGCCACAGTGAGCCCACGGCTGTGTAATGGTTTAAAATGTAACAGACGGATTGGACATTTTTCGAGGTTAACAATGGCAGAGATGACTGTTAGGTTTAGTGAGTTGCAGTGGTCACAGTGGACTGACATTGCGTTTGTCTCTCTAATGTTAAAACAGAACACAATATTACATGAACTCTCATGCCTGTCATCCAGAAAAGTGGGTAGGGACTATAAATTACTCGTATTTAGCACGCCACTCACGTAATAAGACATCATCTAAACCCTCTTGCCTCCCTCACATCCATATTATATTTACTATTACATGTTTGCCGATTAAGGGTACTCTTAATTTAGTCCATCTTCAATATATTTATTTATTTATTTATTGAATCATCCTATTACACTAATAATAACGTACTAGTAATTAGTCTGAACAAAAGGTCGTTAATTATAGGCAACGTCGACAAGCACGATTATAAAATAAGGGTGACAAACAAGCAAATAATCCGTCTGATGGTAAGTGGATGCTAAGGCTCATAGACTTCCACACATACCCTCGATTAAAAATCGAAATGCAGATACGTTGTCACCCCTGAGGACTAAGGTTGAATGCTTCATTTTCTGTAAAAATTTAATTCTACAATTATCATAGGAAACACTGCAGCATTAACTTAATAGCGTCCTTGAAGTGGTTCTTGACAACGCGTCTTCTTTTTGATTCTTTACTTAGGAAACATGTATATCTATAAGCCAAAACATATATTTATAATCAGATGAGGTGGACTGTGTGCTTATTTGTCACCCTATGTCTATTAAAGTTTGGCAGTAGACTTTGGCTAATACGATTATTATTCTAGTGGTATTAATAAAAATACTTCTCTTTGTTGCAGAGGACACCGAAATGCGCTAGATGTCGCAACCATGGCGTGGTCTCGGCGCTGAAGGGTCACAAGCGATACTGTCGCTGGAGAGACTGCGTCTGTGCCAAGTGCACCCTCATCGCAGAGAGACAGCGCGTCATGGCCGCACAGGTACACTAGCATCGCATACACATCGTTTCTTCACATATACGTAGTAGAGCCAGATTGCAGCTATATTGTGGATAGGAGTACGCGTCGGCTCGAACAGGGAAGAATCTATACAGAAAACCAACGTGAAATGGCCTAACTTCGCTTACATTTGTACGTGATGGAGCCACGCTGCATTTATATTACGGTTGTATGGGTCAGCTGGAACGTGTAAGGACCACGCTCTCACAGAGTAACAACATTAAATAGCAGCTCAATACTGTATTTAAATGTTAAGAACTAGACCCTTTTACTGGGCCATTGCATCTTAGTCCTCAGGGGTGTCAGGGGGTCCACAGCAGCCATTTAATGTTTTCAGTACTTAGCTTTACGCATTACGAATGAAGAAGCAAATCATTTAGTTCGTGTGAGTACTAATTCGACAGCATATACGTGGAGATCTACTGGTTTTCTATTTCTCCGTCAAGTTATGCTATTCCAACATACGCACGCACGCATGCACACACGTACGCACGCACGCACACGCACACGCACACGCACACGCACACGCACACGCACCGCAAACACACTGGACTTTTGACAGTGGACTCTTCTGCGCCGCAACTACACGCCGACCAAATTATATAAGTGGAAATAATCTCGTGCCTATCTCTGCTTTTGTTTGTTTTTTTTAAATATTTTTCGTATTTGACAAAAATCAACACGAATGAACAATATTTGGATAAATTGAGTTGCGTATTGATGCGAGTAAACTTAAAAATCTTAGGGCAAGAGTTTAAAAACAGTCCATTTTAATTTTTAGTATAGACTAGATACACGTGTTTGTAGG
The DNA here is from genome assembly GCA_018247895.1 of Parnassius honrathi. Lineage (NCBI taxonomy): Eukaryota > Metazoa > Arthropoda > Insecta > Lepidoptera > Papilionidae > Parnassius > Parnassius honrathi. The sequence goes on from DWHP01002951.1 coordinate 12,264, forward strand.
CCACAGCATTTACAATCACTGGACTGTGTGCTTGTTTGTCACCTCTGCATCTTGTCATGAGCCTGGATAAGTCCATTACTGGTCTTGAGCATCTCGAATTGTAAGATTTTAAGGTACTCACCCTCGGCAGGCGGCGGCGCCGACCTGTTCCCGCCACGGCTATGGTATAGCTGCAGCTGCCGCCCAGCACGTACACGTCTTCTACTCCGATAAAGAAAACGTTTTTCTTAGCAATACGTCACTAAACGTTTAAATGTTGTAACATTTTATCTACACAGGTCGCGCTGAGGAGGCAGCAAGCTCAAGAAGAGAACGAAGCTCGGGAACTGAACTTGCTGTACGGTGGCCAGCCGGCGGCGGTGCCACATCACTATCCCGACCTGTCTGATGATGCACCAGGTTGGTTTACTGTGTTTTTTGCAGCTATTGATTCATGTATTATCAACGATGCTCTTTTCTTTTAAAAAGTTGTCCGGGTGCAATCTCTATAATTTATAATAAGACGTCCATCGTGACACTCAATTTTTTCCTTCTTTCGTTGGCTTTTGTTTTTTGCTTAAAAAGTTATCTATGTTTTAATCGCGTAGTGGCGGTGTCATCTCGTGGATATGATCGCCGTAAGCGGCGACGGAGGGAAACCGAACCGGGGCGTGGGCGGCAGCGTCCGTCTGATAACAACACAACATTGTAAAATCTTCGGTTGCCAAGCGTAGCTACTACGGCAAAATTCCTTCTATGTAAGAGACCTACGTCCCACAGTTGAGGTATAGAGCCTGTAAAAGGATCATCTATTTACAGCCTCTATATATTATAGTAAATAAGTTTAAAGTGTCAGGCACCGAGATAAATATAAGATAAATTGAACAAACAGAATTGATTCATATTTTTTTTTAGTATTTTCTCTAGACTTGGAAAAGGCTTATGACAGAGTGGACAGGGATGTGTTATGGCAAGTGCTGGACTCATTTAGGTTGAGCGCTGGGTTGATACAGGCATTAAAGTCTCTGTATTGGGACTGGAGTGCCTGTGTTGGGATCAACGGGGCCTACTCGGACTGGTTTGGCATCCATAGAGGTGTCTGCTCAACCTATTTACAGACAGCTGTTTGGAAAATTTGAAAGTTGAAGAATGCGGGTTAAGAATGAGTGAATTAACCGTCAAATGCCTTTTGTGCGCCGATGATTAAGTTATATTTGTGTCGACGGCGACCGGAACAGGTCGTTAAAAGAAAGGGTAGGGAAAGTGAAGGCAAGTAAGACGAAAGTTATAGTTTTTGAAAGAGAAGAAAATGAAACGATATGCGAAATAAGAATAGAATGTGTCAATAAAGGCACGTACGGCAATTCACAATGTTGTGTTATTCCTTACTTTAACGTATGGTAGTGAAAGATGGGTGTGGCAGAAGAAGCACGAGAGAAGAATACATGCATTAGAAATGCGGTCGCTAAGGAGGGTGAATCTGAGTGACAGGGTGAGAAGCTGTGTGATAAAAGAAGTGAGTGGTTTGCATGAAAACGCTGTGACCAGTATTGGGAAAGGAATGCTTCGGTGATTTGGTCATGTAGAAAGAATGAATGAGGAAAGACTGACAAAGCAAATATATGTTGCAG
>DWHP01002952.1:0-13872 GCA_018247895.1 Parnassius honrathi
ATATAAAATAATAGCAGCAAAATGTTTTTGTCATTCACTGTTTTTACTTTCCAACAGGGCCCCAAATTCTTATATGCCCAAGGGCCCCGGTATGGTCTAAGACGGCAATGCAGGAGACATAATAAATTTTAGCCTAACAGGATCCATATAATTATAATTCCTATACTATACGTAACACCTTAATAATTTGTGGAGATGTGGATAAATGTATTGAGTATTGAACAATGTTATTCCAAACCTAAATTAGGTGTAATTTATTGGTTAATTGACACATCAGCAGTTTATTACAAGCAATACAATTTAAAGCTTTATTTAATATATACTTAACATACGAGTATTTGCCTAGCATACTTATGATAGGTGTGATGTAGGTACTCTTAAAAGGACGCAGTTTGTGTTTGATTTTCATATTATATATAAGAATCTAAGGGAAAAAACAAATACTCTCAGAATGCCACTAAGCACGGTCCTTACGCACCCGCATCTATCAACTTCCAGCATATCGCTACACTTCGATGTAATCTATGGTTTTTTATAGGATAGAGTGACAAACGAGCACTCAGTCCACCCGATGGTAAGTGGTTGCTGTGACCCTGAAATGCAGATGCTTTGTCACACGTGAGGACTAAGATGGAATGCCTCGTATCCAGTATAAAGGGTCTCCGGTTCTCAATACTCATCACACGAAACACAGCAGCATTAAGCTACTGAGAGCGTGGTCCTTCCCCGGTTGAGCCGACCCATTCGTGCTACATCCATAATATGTCTGCAGCGTGGCTCTACCACGTATAAAACAGATAGACTCCTACGAAGAAAAGAAGTCTTACCACATTCTTGGTAGTCGTTTACCTGTGAGTACCGGATACGACGTAAAAGTGCTTCACGTTCTCTATACACGCAGCTGACGTTAGGACATATCGTTCGTGGATAATCACACCACCGCACATCCAGTTTGGATCAGGCGGCGGGGAATCCCTGTCTAAAGCAGGCCTTAAATACACCTGTAAATAAATTCAATGCAGGAGAATGGATTAGTGCTTTTTCATAATATTAAAATAAAAAGAGTAAGTATAAAATGGATGATAGCTCGTTAGCGGAGAGTTCGTATCCCGCATTAAGAAAGTGTTTATATAACCTACAAATCGTTATAGGTTTAGATGTTCTTCCGTGTGCAACTTATATACGTACACCGTTTCCACGATAGTGTAGTACGGAATTTGAACTTGCGGCTCCCAGCACCGCAACAAAACGCAGACATAGCTTTCCGTCAAGAAATTTTCAGTAGCTACCCGGAGTTAGGAAGTTGGCGGTGTCTCATCCCCGTGCCTCGTTGGTCCAGCGCCGGATCTCTCTCAGGTCATGTCAGTTTACCGTCCCATAGGATTACGAGAGTGAGGGACTAGAGTGCTCCTGTGTTTGCGCATACACTTGGGCAGTATAATCCTGTCCCGCGCAGATCTAGCTAGCAGGCTAGTTTCCGTTGAAGCTGGCCGCCGTGGCTGCAATTCGGTCTGGAGGACATTATTATATCCTTTACAAGTCTACTACTGAACATAGGTCTCTCCCTAGAAATAACACAACACAGTCCTGAGTCGACTTTTTACATCTCTTTCCAGGTCGTCACTTCACCTAGAGCGGAGTCGCACTACACTTCAGTTACCGGTATGAGGTTGCTACTCGAGAACCTTTCGTCCTTATCTAACCTTGTCGGTTCTTCAAGCTATATAGCCCATCCATTGACACTTCAACTTACTGATTCTTTGCTTAATGATTTTTTTATAGAATAAGGGTGACAAACGAGCACTCAGTCCACCTGGTGGTAAGTGGATGCTGTGGCCCACGGACATCCACATTTAAGTCAATTTAGAATCAAAATTCAGACGTGTTGTCACCCCTGATGACTAAGATAGTATGCCTCGATTCCAATAAAACGTTCTACGCTTCTCTACACTCACCATACGAAACACAGAACCATTAAGCTGCTATTTTACGCTGTTATTCTGTGAGAGCGTGGTCCTTCTCCGATCGAGCCGACCCATCCATGCTACAACCATAATATACCTGCAGCGTGGTTCTACCACGTATAAAATATCTAAAATCATAATAAGTATTCATCACATCATTCATCAGATCATAATAAATATTCTACGTGTTCTTTGAATTTAATATTTTTTGTCAATTTTTTTGGCAACTGTCCTGCGCATTATAATATTTACAATATTTTTGAACGGCCTTACGTGCATTCCGGGACACGGGGGTGAAACACCGCCAACTTCCTGACTCCGCGCTGCTACGGAGAATTTCTCGAGAGGAAAACCCAATAACTAATTTTGGCCTTACCCAGGTTTCAAACCCGGGATCTCATGATCAGAAATGTAACTCAGCAGTGCAAGGACTGCTTTTTGGTGACGGGAATAGGCATGTAGGTGATACTTACCGAGGCGGACTCCTAGCCAGAAAAAAGCCATACCATCTAGTAAACTAGTACTAGTATTAGTAAAAGTTTTTTCTAAAGTTGTTTTAAAAGCTTGCAATGCCTTTATACAATCCAGTAAAGAGGTACGACTTATATACTGATAAATTCTCACCATATAGGGTTTCGAATCACCCGCCTCGACTCCTCCCAGGATCCTTCGGGTTTTATTCGTAGCATGAATATTTATATCATTTGCAATGGACATTTCTAAAGAAAATGGAAAACAATATTTTCATTTAGATTTTTCGGTATGTGAGAATAGTGTTCTTGCGTTGGGCTGCATAATAGCTGGGTAAGAATATCCACTAACCCATATCATCACTTGGCTACCGCAGGAGGCGACAGAGGGAAACAGATAAACAAAAATCGCTGTAATCAAACCGCTTGCCAAGTGTGGCAACCATGGCAAATATGGGGGATATTTATAAGGTACGTGAGGGTAATATGATGGTTACCTTAACCTTTGCCGCCCTATAAAACCAAAACTAGGAGAAAAACAGAGACAAAAATACAAAGTCGTATGCCTACTATAGTTTACATGTTAAGAAAAAAATGCAAACAAGCTTTAGCAATAATTAGGAACACTTCGAAAAATCCGCATTATGCGTTCATTACGCAAAAAGTTTCGAAACCTTAGGCTTCATAATTCGTGTAACGAAAAATTGCTCTACACCTCTTGCATCATTTCGATTATTTTATACTTTAGTTCGTTTTGTACTGGAGTATGCTTCCACCGTATGGGTACCCTTTTATAAGGTACATTCTGCCAGTATCGAGAGGGTGCAGAGTTGTTTCCTGCGCAGTGTTTGTGGTAGATATGGTCACCTGCGTCGTCTACCATTATACGACACTCGACTAAAGTTTTTTAATGTCGGGCGATTATCTTTGAGGAGACAATTTGCCGACCAAGTTTCTTGCACAAGATTGTGCATTCTCGTATGAAGTGCCCAGAGTTACTAAGGTTAATTAAATTTAATTCCGGTATACGACAACGTGTTCAAAAAAATTTTCAGGTTAGACGTACACAAGAATAACACTTACTTTTTCAACCCTGTTGTCACAATGTGCCGTGATTACGACGAGATTAAGCGTATTAACGTATTTTACATCTAGATAAATTCGATTGTAGCATGGTTAGATTTAAAAGAAATTTACGTGTTTCTCTTAACATTTAATGTATTTGTTATCTGTTTTATTTTTGCTAAGACTAAGGTTATACTGTAGTTATATTATTATGCTGTGTACACTTTTTTGGATTGTAGTTTAGATTTTAATTTTAGACCTTTATGTAACTACTTTCTGTGTGTGTACCTTATTCAATAAAAAAAATCCAGTTTCTGGCATATATGTATATCTTTCCAGCAACTCTGCAAATAAATACGTTCTCTTTGCAGAGAAACACAATCAAACAAATTCAACTTCCAGTTCCATCTAATATGTGCATATCTTTTCTGCAACTTGGCAAATAAATATCTTAATTTTCTTAACCTGCAGAGTAATAAATATAACGAAACCATATAAATTTTCAGTTTCCGACACACGATTATAGTATGTCCTTTTCTACACTCGGCAACTAAATATGTACCCATATTTTAGTAACGACGACGTATCTTGAAATTAACAGTTAACTCACTGCAAGTTCTCTGGTTCTGCGATAGTGAAAATGAGCTGTAATTGCTTACCAAATATATTCATCAGGACACTGTGGTGAATAAACGAAAATCGTTCTTATTGCTATAAAACAAAAGTGCGATGGAAAGTATTTGGTACACCTCAGTCCCCCCCGTGACCATGGGTGCTGTTAGGTGCTCGAAACGTCGTGTCGGGAATATAAAAAAGTTAATATACGCGATAGAATCAGTAAAAACTAGTAATTTAAAGTATTTGTACTTTATTACAGCTCAGGTACACAATAAAGCCGACTATAGCTACATTAACAATAACCAAAGCAAGCAATTGAACTGTGGGCACTACGTTGTTGCAATTTGTTACTTAAAAACGAGGTCGCGGTAACCAACACAGTACCTACTATTGGTACTTCGGGACAACTACAAATTAATGTTAACGTGAAAGAAAATTTTACAATGTTCTGGTTTATTTTAATCATTAGCAAAAACAAAAATTTCCTTCAATATCAGCGAACGAACAATTAGGAGCCTAATAGTTTATTTTAGACCATATTCATATGTTTGCAACTTATAAAAGCGTTACAATGATGTACATACATGGTCAAAATGGTTAAAGGCATAATTACGTAATAAATTGAAGAGTTTAATGGTTTTCTCATTGATCCTATTATTAACAATGGTAACGATTATCTTTGAGGTAGCCCTTACTAAAATCAAGAATAATTGAAATCGAACAACGTGGTGAAAGAATTATTATAGCTGAACATACATACAAAAAATATTGCGATGAATTGTGAACATTCTTTTTTTGGAGCCGATTGAATATCTCTAAACAGTTCACAATTTAACATAGATCTATTACACTAATACACACAACCGTGATTGTAACCTGTTATTTAAAAAAATAGTCCGCTGGGTTTCTTGATGGTTCTTCCCAGGACATAGGTTTTTTTGCGAACCCATAGTAAATTAAACAAGTGTGACTTTCGATAAATATCATTTATAATACATATTGAACAAAAAGTTTATATTCCTGGTTCTTGGAATGTGTAATCAACATTAATTTAACTGTTGGATTGGCCAACCCGTGTCCAGACCCCGCACCGAAATATTTTAAGACTGAATAAAACTATTTTTACGGATTTCGTCGCGTTTTACTTACTATCTAACTGACTTTCCTCGAGATGGTTCCGATATCACGACTTGGTCAAGGACACTTACGGACGATGTGGTGATGGGCGCTCTCAAGCCACAACTGACGGCTCCGTGGCGCAGTGACTTAGCATTGAATTGCGGCGCCCCGGGCCGCGGATTCGAAGCCCGCGCGGACTAAGTATCTGTATGGGCTACAAATAGTTGTTCCGCGTCTGGATGTTCGGTCTCGCAACATATGTTTGTGAACTGCCACCACGATACAGGAGAAACTCCTAGTGTAACGTTTATTGAAATGAAAAAAAATTGTACAACGAAAATAAAATCGCCAACATCATCATGAGCCGGTGATAAGTCCGCTGCTGGAGTCAGACCGTTCCCAAGACATCAGATCCATTGCGCCATAAAAACGGACGCCACGTCCGGTTAGGATATTTTTGCTGAGCAATCACTGAGGTTATTTATTTCTCCATCTGACTAAGGCCTAGAGATTTTTGTATTTACAGTCATCGACTTTAAGGCTCACCACTAAATTAGAACGCATGATCAAGAACAAAATATCAAAAAAGTTAACTATATTATTTTTAAAAAAAACACGAAACCTTCACCGCATTGAGAACTTTCGGGTGGAGCCTTGGAATGTGCTTTTGCTCGTGCATTTCTCAATCTGTACAATTTTCTCCTAGCGTGTACCACTATAGCACCCAACCGGCCGGAATTAGCGGTATGCATAAGTCCCTTTTACACAGGAGTTAGTACAAAATAGACCGCTTCGGCTGGGAGCCTCCCGACTTATGCCCGATTAAATTTATATTCAGCTAGGGTTACGCCATGGCCGCTATATACATATTAATAAAATTGAAACGTCTGTACGTAAGCATCGAATTAACTGCATTTTATCGACCTGAGGGGGTTTTATTTGCATTTCTATAGATATGAATGACTATTTTTTAAATTTTGTCTGCCTGTCTGAATGCCTATTCGGGCTAACTTTCGAAGTGCCCGGACCGAGCCTACTTTTTCATACGCTGTGTACATTTTTATTTTAGATGCTCTTGGGTAATTACACTACTTCAATGAATTAAGGCGAGGATTTCTGATTTGTTTTTTTTTCCAATCAAGCACGGCAATTAATAAATTAAATTGCATGCACTAAAATAAAAAATAAACGTTGCTGAACACAACCTATGATATTAAATGGCACGACACGTTCAACTAGTAAGAATATACATCGAAGCGTTTTTTTTTTTACTCTACAATGTAGCCCTAGGCACCAACCAATTGAGTCGTTAACGTCCCAGTCACTCGCATCACATTGTCAGTTAGGAAATACCTACTCAAGGATATGAAAATAATTCCTTTACGGTTTAGAACGCACTTTAAAAAAATTGTTTCTATGTTTGACGATTCCACAGTGTCCTAAATATATGTTGCTGCCGCCAGGAAGCTGTAAAATTCACAAGGAAATGGCCTATGACCTAAAATATCTAGACGATTAACCCTCATACTTGAGGGTTAATATTGCGACGGATAACGGCGTCAAAAATTCGTCCGCCAATCCGACCTGCAAATTTGATCATGACGTTTACGATTATGAAATCCTAAGCCGTCTAGCAGGCGCTGTCACAAATATTACTTGTGAATGTCACTATTATAGTAAAATGAACTGTTGAATATTTCTTTAATGAAGATATTTAAAAATATGTTTGTCTAGAATTTTGTTATAGATACAAACAATAACAGTACAATAATAATTCTCAGTATAAGTATTATCAGGACATCACACAAATCAATCAATGAGATTTCAAAAAATTAGTTTGAAATTTATATTAATAAATTTTTAGATGTACATTTATAATACACATTATAGTACTCAAATACTTAATACTTACCTATTATTCTAACAAAGCTTTACTTTTACTTTACAATTATTTAACTTTACTCCTTTTGAGGTGGAAGTAACATATTTTTTTATTTCAGAAGAATCTGTTACCATCACAGCCTGTTAAAGTCCAATCCTAGTTGTTATTAGAAAGATGCTTTTTTTATAGCATTGGGTGACAAAAGAGCACACAGTCCACCTTATGGTAAGTGGATGCTGTGACCCATAGACATCCCTGAGGACTAAGATAGAATGCCACAATTCCAGTAAAGAGTCTCCGATTCTCTACACTCACCATATGATACACAGCAGAACTACGTTGCTATTTTACGTTGGTATTCTGTGTGATGCTGGTACGCTCCTGCCCATCTCCTAATCTGTTTCCGTCTGTCGCCTCTTATGCCACCCACGGGATATGGGGTAGTGAATATTCTTACATAGAGTAGGTATTTAGCATAGAATAGGTATTTCAGAATAGAATAGAATAATTTTATCAAATATAGATTACAAGAATGGAAAATCATTTATACTTTTAACACTGGTTTTGAAAAACCCTGTCCCACTAAGGACCAGCAAGAAACCTAACTGGACTACTATAATTATATAAAAAAAATGTTCTCCACCCAAGTGTTTTTAGCATGCATTGTGTAGGCAATTTACATGTGTAAATTATTTGTAAGCATTTGAATCCACAGCTTTACATCACCATAACAGTACTCATACCCTTAGCCTCTGCACTATTGAATACTTACTATTTTGGTATTCCTACCATTATATGGATAATACTTAAAATAAATGCACACCTACTAGCACATCCTTGAAAAGGCCTATGCTTTACATTGAACTTGAACAAGGTTAAACAATAATATTTCAAACAAATTAGCATTTTTTATTATAAAAGGTTATTTGTTATGCCGGCTACTTACAAAAGTTCCCATCAAACCCTCTAGCTTAGCCTAAAATAGTTGTATAAAAGGCGCTCACAACAATAGTCAAATAGATGGTTTAAACCTATTATAAAACAGAAAACCTACCTATAAACTATTAGACTCTGTTGCTTGATTGTAATAAAAAAAGTAAAGTTACAGCCTGTATACATCCCACTGCTGGGCACGGGCCGCCTTCCACTTCTGAGAGGGTTTTAGGGCAAGGAAGTGTCCAATGCACTGCCTCAACACTTGGTAGCAGGTTTCCACACAATGTTTTCCTTCACCACCCTGCATGTGGTATATCAGCACTTAAAATTGCAATAAACAATTTCATTGGTGCCGGTGGGGAATGAGCCCCGGTTGCTCACATACAGTGAAATTTACAGTGAGCTCTAACGCCCTAAACTACCACAGCACAATTGTAATAAATTGGGTAGAACTTTTAAATCCAGCCCAATAAATTACACATTATATAAGAAAAATAGGGAGTCTTAGTCAAAAACTCTAAAGTTGATATAAATTTTTTTTAATCAAAAACTAAATATCACACAACAGTAACACCATTTCAGACAAATCTCTTTGACACAATAGACCACAATTCACACAGGTCCCAGAGTTAAAAATGTACTATTAACAATTTGTAGTGTAATGTCAAATTTCTTCTCTTGATTGATTTAGTTTCTCCAGAAACTCTTGAAAGAGTTTATTACGTTCTCTTTGAATACTATTGGATTCTTCAACTATATTAATTAATCTATCTAATTTTTCTTCTACAACTCTCTGTCTATCTCGAATCTCTAATGTTGCTTTTCTAAGTTCAGCGTTTCGTTTTCTAGTTAGCCTTTTTCTTACTTCTTCACTCTGTGCTCCTGATGTTTCCCCATTTTCATGACTATCATCAAACTTTGAAGGTGCACTCATTGAAAGCAAAACTTTCGCTATACTTTCATTAGAACCTTCTTGTACTTTTTGCTGTATTTCAGGCTGATACTCACCATCGACAACATAGATATCCTCAAAAATGCTAAAGTATGGCCATTTAACAACAGCTGTGCTATCTCTAATTTTCTTTTTTAGTAATCTTATATATGTCTGCTTTAAATTTCTAAATTTTTTGTTACAACAGTCTGGGCCTTTTCCCACGGCACTGGAAATATCAACCCATAAATTCTTCTTCCTTATTTTTGGATTTCTGAATTTATCAATGTTTTGTAGATATAAATTCAACATAATTTTGATACTACCATTATCCCAATGATCATCAGCATCATCGACTGCTTCTCCATCCATTGTTTCGGTCTGATTCAACTGCATGAATTCTGCATCGGTCTCAATATATTCAATTTCATGCACTGAAATAAAAATCTTCTGTCACCCTTCTTTGATAAGTTGTTTCCGGTGACAATCTTTATATTAGTCACTCAAATATCAATTCAATCATTTTGTAGTAAGTAATACACAGATTACTGAAACTTTTTGTGTTTTAACCATTTCAAGGTTGAAATAAATGTAAACATATTTATGATAATTAATAGAATATATAATAGTCACAAATTTTTGCAAGTCGTAAATCACGCAATTAACAAGATAATATATAGAAAGAAGGAAAACAAACAAGTTGAAAATAAATTCTCAGATTGCATCAGTCAGCGATCTTGCGACAAAATGGCGCTGTCTAAAGCTATATTCGTTGAATAAAAGCGCTTTATTATCCATCCGAGTTAAGAAGTCTCGAATATAACTGCCTAAAAACCAGCAAAATAAATAGTTAAATTGGCACCAAAATTGTATTACCTGATTTTGAAAGCATACTTAACACACATTTAAAACGTAATATAAAAGAGTAAGCGTACATAATTGAGGTTGAGCAAATAAAAAATGAACAATTAAATACAGTAGTCGAAACCATTTCATAAAGTTGTATAATATTTGACAGAGCACAACCGACGCTGACTTGTACAAGATAATGTCAAGGGTCACATTGATAATGTGTAATTTGATATAACGTTGATACGCTAATGTATGAAATAAATAATAATAATACACATAATAAATAGGTAGTAATTTCCAAAAAAGACAATAAGGATGTAGGTACACAGAGTCAGCAGAATTACAAAATATAAATTTTAAAGTATTTCAAGTTTTTAACTCATGAATGTGAATATTGTGAATTATACTAAATATGGCGACATGGCTTTTTTAATTACCTGTATCAGATTCTGGTATAGGCTTGTACGAAGCAACGACATGGTCATCTTTCCGTCCTTGACCGCCATCTATAGTGAGATGATTTTTCCGAGGCTCTGACATTTTATATTAAAACCGGTAACAAGATGATAAAAAGAAAGGCTTTTACTTCCTACTTAACATAAAATTATGGGAATACCAGGGAACACTTAGAATTACAAATATCTCACTATCACTACACCATCTGTTAAATGAATGAAAGTATATATTCAGTAATCTATGGAATGAAATGAAGAATGAAGAAATGAATGACAAATTCAAGTTGAATGAATAATTATTGAATGAATAGATAAGGAATAGAGGAATCAACAGAACCATAGAGCTAGTTTAAACTTCACCAAATAAGTCTACGAATAATACGCGTTACACGACACGCCCAAGAGTAGGTATTTAATGTGTAATATTCTCTAAGACAAGCAGTATTTAATCATTATAATATTATATATATTATAATATTATACCTACGTTTTATTCACGTCCCTAAATTAAGACAGTTTAAACCTTAAGTTTAAACACATAATTTTTTTAATGTATATTAATAATATTGTCTTAGAGGTCATCAGAACGCTCAAACTCTCATCCGTTACCAATTAACTTATGACAAAGCTATATCTGTTTGGATGAAAATATTTCGAAACCATGAAGTGAAGGCATTATCTTAATAGTGCCATGTAGCAGAGGTAGAAGAATCCAACACTTATTATCAAAGAATACATATTATTGCTTAGAAGCCCGTGAATATCGTAAATGGCTACAAACGAAAATGAAACGAAACAGGCAGCAGTAACTTCCTGATAACAACTCAAAATAATAAAAAATTGAGAGTGTCAACCCAATTACTATGAGAGGAAACTAACAAATATTCCTAATACGAAGCAATCTATGGGAAAGACTTATGCTCAGCAGTGAACTTTTGTCTGGCTGTAAATTATGAAAGAATAATGGATAATATCTTGAGGCAGCTGAAAGGAAAATGAATAATATGTTCTTAGTCTATACATCGATCGTGCCGCGGTTATTATACTCTCGTAGCAGTGCCACTGTGTACGTTCTTTGAAGCTAACCCGCTGTAAAATATTTCTAATGAGTACTTATTACATGTTTACAGTTAGCGTTGCCCCGTGAAACCCATAATAAGGAATAATTTGGCAGAAATATGCTGGATGAATTTTACTTTGAAGAAGATTTCGTAGTGACCTTTTCTTGATATATTTTAAATTACTCCGATAGTGCGAAATTCCGCATTATTCGACTACGTTTCTGTTGTAAGAGATCAGATTAAGCTTCTACTTGATACTGAATCCGGCTGCAAGATTATTAAGTTCATGTAGTTTTTAATCAAAACCTTATTTTAACATGTAAGTGGTGGTATACATTTTTGCTAGGGTGCCTATCAAAATGCGGCTGCGAGTTTTAATTAATATGATTAATGTTTTTGAAAGAAATTCATTCATTTGTTTTTTAAATAAATTATATATCACTTCACAGATTTTTCTATTCTATAGGGAATCGTCCATTAATCACGAGAGGTTCATAAGGGGGTTCAGAAAAATCATGAAACATCACAAGAGAGTGGAGGTGTAGGGAAATATCACGTGTATTTAATTTTTCGTTGAACGCGCCGTTCCTAAACTGAAAAGCGGTGCGTGAACTTAACAAACCTTTGTTAGACAACGATTCCCCCGCCCAACACTTCCTCCTTACCCAATTTCGCAGTCATCCAGTAGCTTATATATTCCGAAACCTCAAGGTCGTGATGGCAATAGTAGTCTTTAGAATAATCTCAACGCGAAAAAGCTTTGACAAATTGCCCTATGACCTGTATTACCCTAGCCTCAAGAAGGATCGTCAGAGGAAGAATGTGCCTGATAAATTTGTGTCACAAGCAACCTAATAATCTGAGCATAAATAGACCAGAGATGCACATTGTTCATCCTTCACGCATCCTCACGTGACGATCGAGAGAAATTCTGTGAGTGGCTTGATGAGACCGACGTTGAACTTTAACAAAGCGCAGTGTGAACAGCTGAGTTGCAAGATGCTTATCCAATTGTTAGTGTTGAATAAAGTCACTAATCCGTGGTCCAAGGACTGTCTATAAAAGAAATTTGTGTACCAGTACAATTATGTTTTTCATATGATAACCCCTTTCTTTTATTATTTTTATGACAGTCAAAAATAACCTGCAACCTTATAGTCTGTCCGGACATTTATATCGTGGTCATTAATTTTCCAGAACTAAATGAGGTTATACCTGTACTTTAAAAATAATATAGTGAAAATTTTTAAGATAATTTGTACCAAAAAATTACACACGATTTTGAGTAAGAAAGGGGGTTTAGTAACTTCACTACATATCACGCGGGGAAGATCCCTCCCTTTAAGTTGTTAAAAACATCATGTGCTTATTGGAAGATCCCTAGACAACTCTATCGATATGCCATTAGCGAAAGAAAAAACGTTGTTGATTAATTAATTTGGTCTGACTTAGTAGTGAGTTTGGTTGATCCGGTTTGTACCACTTATTTATAACGCTAATAGAAGCCTAATCTGATCTTTTACAACAAAACCATAGTCGAATAATGCGTAATTTAGCACTATCGGGTAATTTAAAATATATCACGAAACGGTCACTATGAAATCTTCTTAAGTTCAGTTGGCACATTACCGCCAAATTATTCCTTATTATGGGTTTCACAGAGAAACATTAACTGTAAACATGTATCCAAGTACTCTTTTAAAATATTTTACGGCGAGTTAGCTTCACAGAACGTACACAGTGGCACTGCTGGGAGAGTATAATAACCGCGTCACGATCATTAATTAGATTACGAACATATTATTCGTTTTACTTTCTGCTGTCTCAAGATATCCATCATTCATTTATAATTCATAGCCAGAGAAAAGTTCACTGCTGAACATAAGTCTTTTCCGTAGATTGCTTCATAATAGGAACGTTTGTTATAGTTTCCTCTCATAGTAATTGGGTTGGCACTATCAATTTTTTATTATTTTGAGTTGTTATCAGGAAGTTACTGCTGCCTGTCTCGTTTAATTTCCATCTGTCCGACATCATTGTTGGATCCACACGCAATTGTGAGTAACAATCCGAGAGCAAGTCGTGTCCGACACTATTCCGATGATAAACCGGACGTCAGTCTGAGCGAGATTAGAATGGCTTTCCAGCACCTCAAAAACGGCAGCGCCCCAGACGAGGATGGAGTTACAGCAGAGCTTCTGAAAGCGGATGGAACACCGGTACTTGAAGTCCTTCAGAAACTCTTCAATTCCGTCCTCTATAGTGGCACTACTTCGGAGGCGTTGGGCAGAAGTGCGGTGGTATTGTTCTTCACGAAAGGCGACAACGCTCTCTTGAAGAACTACAGACCCATTTGCCCTCTGGGCATCGTCTACGTGCTGTTTTCGAGAGTCATTACGAATCGTCTCGCACGCAGACTCGACGACTTCTAGCCTTCCGAATAAGCCGGTTTCCGAAAAGGCTTTAGTACCATAGACCACATACATACCCTTCGGCAAATTGTACAGAAGTCCGAAGAG
>DWHP01002953.1:0-13871 GCA_018247895.1 Parnassius honrathi
TTTTAGGGCAAGGAAGTGTCCGCCGCGCTGCACCAATGCGTGTTGGCGAACTTCACATGTCTTCGAAATATTTTTTTCTTTATTTCTCAGACCTGTTCTTTTTCTTCTTTTATAGAGAATAAAAGAAGAAAAAGAACAGGTTATGATAACTGAAATCTCGCAGGAACATAATCGAGTAGTATTTCTGTCAGTCAAAGTTATTATTTCGTAATATTCTACATTTACCGCTAACCCTATTTTTCTTAGGGCCAATTTTCAATCATCAGATTATTCATTGGGATGAAATAAAACATGAACAAATTAAAAATTACAGCTGCTGAAGGTACGTATGAATAAAATAGTTCATTTGTTTCATTTTTATATTCAGACAGGTTATAATTTATTTCATGGAAACTTTTAACTGAGGAATACAACAACACGGTCGTGCTAGAACATAGAGAGATGAAGGTAAAAAAGCTGTACCTTGATTTTATTTTTATTTTAATTTTTATCCCAAATTGGGTATATCTTTATTGCAAGTCGATGACATTTTTACATGATAAATTTCGGTACGAAGTACATGACCTACTCTACTGGATGTAGACAATCGAAATCACTCACATACTTGAAATTCTAACATATTACATGTTACATTACTTTTTAAATGTAATTTATATATTTTTAATAAGTTAGAGTTGAATTTAAAGTTTATATTTACGTGGTATGTTAAATGTAATGTACTGTACCGCGAAGGCGTTTTACGTACGTAAATTGCAAAGCTAAGCTATTTAGCCACCGCACTGCGGGACCGCGGTTTTAATTCCACACGATACTAATATTTGTACCCATATATGGCTTACAAGTTTTCCCGTTTCCGATGTTTGTCAATGTACAATTTATGTATGTAAGAGGCCTCCACGATTCTGGGGAAAATCCTAGTGTGGGAGTAAGATTTTTTTTTAAATGAGAAGTAATCTTACAAAAATAAAGATGACAGCTGGCGAATTCTAAGAAAAACTTACGTCGAACGAACTTAAAAAAGACTGGCAATGATATTGAGGTTTATTTCCGGGCAAACGATAACATATACGAAACACGAGTAATCTCAGGACAAAAGATCAGACGTATTAAAGTTCGTTTCGAACATTCAAGACAGAGGTGATAAAAACTTCGCAATAAGATTGTATAACTACGTCTAATTTAAACCAGCGATGAATGCTTTAACGTTTCATTAAGTGCAATAATTGAGTGTTTGTCTGTTAAGTGACGGGTTACGGGTTCAACCGCCGTAGCGGGTCACCGATTGCTCGCAGTGCAGTGTTATAATGGCATGTTGATTGATAATCCTATTAGATATTACATTCCTTGTCGTTTAATTAAATATGTATGTACTTGTTAAATAGAAAATGACTCATTTATTAAATTTATTGGATTAAGGAGAAAAATGTTTAATCGTTACATAACATCTTTTTACGACTTCTTGTCTAAGCGCTGAAAGCCAGCTTGAAGTACTTATGGTGTAACCACCCGTACCTACGTAATTTGCTTTCAATTTTTTACGTGAGAGCAACGCTGTTACGTATTATAACTTCTTGCATAAATGGGTCGGCATGCCCGGGGATATAACCACGCTCTTACAGAACTTCAGAATGGAATAACAGAATAATACTGTTGTGTTTCATATTACTAGCATAGATATTTTGCATGACCAGGAAAATAACCAGGCTCTTACGAACATCCGAATAAAATAGCAAGCTTGGAATATATGGATGGATGGTGGATGATGCCTCAATGCTAAGGGGCTTATTGGTGACCCAAATTGGGTTAAAACCAATCTTACCAGCCTAGAACACAGGCGCAAAGTAGCCAGCCTTTCGGTTTACCACAGAATGTATTTCGGAGAGTGTGAGCAGAAATTCCGTCCACCATCGTACAACCAGACGTTCGGCTAATCTCCACCCTTTCGTTATTGACTTACCACGCAATCGAACCGAACGGCTTGCTACGTCGTTCGTCATGCGTACAGCAAAAGAGTGGAATAAGTTACCAGCATTTGTCTTTCCATCCGATTAAAGTGTTGGTGTCTTCACCGTCTTAAGCTACATCCACCACTTACCATCAGGTGGAATTGTAGTTAAGCGCTGGCTTAGAATAATAATGAAAAATCGGGATAATACTGTTGTGTTTCATATTACTAGCAGAGATATTTTTATTTGTAACGAAGGTTTAATGCCCAAGGGTGAAAACGCGTTTTGACTCATAATTGATGTCATGTGTAAGTATCTAATATGCTACATTATTCACTTACCATCAGTCAGTCACGTTTGTTATTGGTACATTTACTTTTAAAAAAACTGTAGTTAAAAATAACATCACAATCGATTTTTCATAATTGACAACAACAGTACTCATGTCGTAAATATAGATGGAAATGAAATTGTCAAGAAGATTGCGACATAAATATTAAAAACTGGCGAACCCCCCCCCCCCCCTTCGCCCGGGCAATCTCAAGAACAACGACACTATGGGGTATCATCTTCGATCAATAATAATCATTGATCGAAGGATATAACAAATAAATTTACTAAAATCTTTCGAGCCGTTTTCGAGTTTTAGCGAGACTATAGGACGGCAATTGATTTTTGTATATAGAGATGATAATGATTATCAAATGATTAATAGTATAAAGTATACGTAAGATCGTTGCAGTTATGTTCTCTGTTTTTTTTATAATAATAATAATAATGTCCTCCAGACCGAATTTCGGTCACGGCGGCCTGCCTCTACGGAGGCTAACCAATGGCGCGGTACAGGATTATAGTGCCCAAGTGTATGCGCAAGCACAAGTGCACTCTCTATTCCCTCACTCTCATAATTCGATGGGACGGTAAACCGACACGACCGAGAAGAGATCAGGCGCAGAACCAACGGCTTTATGTGCTTCTCGAGGCACGGGGGTGAAACACCGCCAACTTCCTGACTCCGGGCAGCTACTGAGAATTTCTTGACAGAAAAACTCAGTAATTGATTCTTTGGCCCGACCCGGGATTCGAACCCAGGACCTCATGATCAGCAGTCGCATTACTACTACCACTAGACCAACGAGGCAGTTTTTTGTAATAATGTATTCGTTTTTAATACTTAGTAACAACAGAAAAATGCTGACCGTTTGCTCAATCGGCACAAAGTAATTCGATTCGTGAATGCAAATATCGGGAGAAAGTAGACGAATCGAATTCTACCAGATACGCTTGAATGGCTCTGTTGGGCTTTGACTGGCTTTGAAATACATTAAATGTATCCAATATGATTGGACGAATACACTCGAATGGACGGCGCTTGAATCTATCACGCAGTATTAGTAAAACGGACAATAGCTGTTGGCCACCGCACTTTACTAATGGCTTAATTTGACGATGTTTTGATACAGCTTAACTCTGATATATTTAAAACAAAAATATATGTGTTGTTATTATGCCCAGGTTATCCCAAGCTGACATCTTTTTAACTTCCCGCTATGAAAATCAATGATTTTCGAAAAATGGGGAAGTTATTGTTTTCACCCCGGTTTCGAAAATCGAGTTCTCATCAGATATCGACGTTTCGAGGTCTTAGGAAGCTATTATGGTTATTTTTGTGATAATGTCCATATGTCTATATGCATGTGTATGTATGTGTGTTTGTATGTAAACAGGTAAACATCTCATAACTTTTTAACGGAGTGTCAGATCGAAAAGCGGTTTAAGGCATCTGAAAGAGCCTTGCTGAACTTAGATTTTCTATGAATTTGGACCGAGTCGTCACGGTTGATTCTTAGAAAACCTGAAGAACGCGAGTATTTTTAATTTTCAAAAATAAATATTACTTTGACACCCTTTTTTTGATTAATCTACCTCTCTGATATAATATAAACAACTCTTCTACTCAAAAAATGACGTCGATTGCGTACGTACGAAAAATTTCTGTGACGAAAAAATCTCGAATGTGTTTTTTCAAAATAACTTGAAAACTTTCCGTGAAATAAATTTTTTGTAATAAACTTTTTTGTTAAGCTGAAAAAGTTGCCGTAAATAACATCAAAGACGGTTGATATGTTCGTGAAATATTTTTTTAAAGTGGTTTTCCAAAATAATGACGTTTCGACAAGCTCAAAAACGTCATAATAAATGGGATTTGCAGTGCAGGGTCAACAGATTTTTTTTCATGGTCTCAAATCCTATACCTTTAAACGAGCAATTCTTGTATATATATATAATCGTAATCTCGGAAACGGCTCCAACGATTTTCATAAGATTTAGCTAGGATTCATTTTTAGAAAATGTCATTTCATCCGTGTTTTAAGGTAATGAAAAACTGGTACAATATAATTTGAATAAGAAGGTAAATTTTGACATACGTTAATGATTATAATAGCTCAAATAGATATTGGGGGGTCCCAAAATTGAAGCACCCTGGTTCGGGTCCTGTCTTTGGTCTGACTTTTTTCGTTTTTTTTTCAAGTTCCTTCTTTTGTGAGAAAATCTATGATTTCGAGCCCTTTTTATATTTTTAAAAACACGAGAATTTAAATTAAACTAATTGCACTCGTGATTTTTTATTCAAATAAGCAGTTCAGTTTTTTTTCTATTACGTCGGTAAGACCAAAAAATATTATTCATATTTCATCAGTATCTAAATATAATTTCCGAAACACACGATCTCCAAAAGAAAATACCCGGTACTTACCATTTGTTACGGCCCATAGTTGCCCAGACTTGGGTCGACTGGATTGGGGCCCGTAGCAAACCAGCTCTATGCGTTCCAAATCTGCCAGCCAACTGCCTGCGCTCCGGCGCAAGCAAAAACCCAAGGCGCGGCCTCGATCCCGATGAGAATTTCTCCACCTGCGCACCCACTATCACCGCTCCCGGCACCATCGAGCGCAAACACCAATTATTTTTCATTACTCAGTTTATTTTAGAGACAAATCCAAAAGTCTAACTCGGAAGCGCGAAAATATGGCATGACCATACAAAAAAAAATAGGAAATGAAAATCTGACTTGGCGTTTGCGACATTGACAGAATAAAATTAGATTAAAATATTTTTATGTTTTAATGTAAAATTTTAATTTTAAAGTATTTGAAATACCTAATCAAAATTCGTCAACAGTGCTTCATCATCATCATTACAGAACTTCAGAAGTCCACTGCTGAACATATACCTTCCCCCGGGATAAACACAAAGCACGGTGCTGAACCACCTGCATTCATCCACTTCTGTCTTACTATGTCGTCACTCTATCTAGTGACGGTGTCCCATGGGCCCCCTTAGACTACGCTTATCGGTACGAGCGTGCTACTCGAGAACCTTTCTTCACCATAGTTTGTTGGTTGTTCAAGCTGTAGCGCAACAGTGCCTAAACCAGTACAATACGTTGATTGAAAGATATTAGGATTTACTCAGTAAATAAATCTTTTCCTCCTCACAATTTTTATAAATGTGTGTAGATATATAAATAAATAATAATTAAAATAAAGATTTCGAGCAATTCTTGAATATCCTACGATCCATGAAGTTAAGGAAATAACTCGCTCATTTAACTTCCGGAGTTTTAAGTTTGGAAATTTTTCTTTCATGCGTTTCCACTTGGTCTAGAAGATGTTCTATTATAATACTTCGAAATTCTAATGCTGAAGCTCTAGTGGACCTAATATTTATGTCCGTGCGTTTAAAAGGCTTTTAGCTTACGAAGTTCTTAAATATTTTTATATGTGCTCTTTGTTATAAACGACTTTCAGCTTGTGTTAAATTAAAAAAAAAACTATTTATGTTGTTGTATTTTTTATGACTAAATCAAATATATTTTATGATATATAAAACCTTTTTACCCGACTGCCAAAGAAAGGTTATGTTTTTCGCCCGATCTTGTATGTTTGTAAATTTTTTTACTACCTCTGATCTTCCAAACGGCTGGGTGGATTGTGACAATTAAGGTATCATTTTATTCGTCTCAATAGTGCGACTCTATTTTTGGTTTACGTAAAGTCCTTAAGTTGCATGTTGCTACAAAATGGCCACGTGTTCTCGTATCCAGATGACACTGCTTTCGCATTCTGTGGTCGAAGCTGCGAAGATGTCCGGCACAGCGCTGAAGTGGGGTTAGCCAAGGTTACAGAGTGGTTGAGACTACATTTATCAACTACCAATACATCAAAGACTAACTATATATGTTTTACTAACTATAATAGGACTTTTTATCGTTGTATATCTGTCTTTTTAAAAGGTCACATTATGAAACATCTGTGATTTCAGATATTATTTTATTAACGTTGTCTGTGATTTCTGTAGATAACTCAAAAAAAATTATAAACAATATGTAAATCTATGACTTATATTTATTTTAATTATTTAATTTTGATGATTTTTTTTGAAAACCACTTCATAAATTTTTTGAGAGAGTTTGCTTAGTGGGCCTAGTGGAAAAAATGGTCGAGGCTTATTATAATAGTTTAATTTGTCTCACCAGCAATCGAATAGTGAGTAAAAGTAGACGAACATATTTTAAAGATCCACTTTGTCCCACTAGTGGGACATTTGGTGGGAAAAAATGGAATAAACCGTGGATACCGTGACCCATAGACCTCTTCATCTATCCTCTAGTAGGACCCGAAATGGAATGCCTCATTTCCAGTAAAATGGGATACCCTTCTCTACACTCTATTTTACACTGGTATTCTGTGAGAACGTGGTCCTTCCCCGGTGTAGCTGACCCATTCGCGCTACTACTACAGTAAGCTGTAGCATTGCTCTACCATGCATTTAAAGTATATTGTTATGTACGGATTATCTATAATCAACGACATAAATTCAATTTATTATATCTGTGTATTACAAACAGGGGATAATGTAACTGCTCATAACTTGCGTAATCCCAATTAATCTGCGTGGTTTTGAATAAAATCAATATACGCCGAAACTGAATAATGAAATTGAATTCAGATTCGTTCATTCTTATATTTGCTAATGTATACTGTTGTAATATTTGCTTCGTATAATTTATTTCGTTATTTCGTATAAGTTACTGGGTTCTAATACTGTCGTGAACTACTTTTTTACATAGGGAAATGCTTACATATACACGCGAGGACAAGGACAGTTTATATCGGACTCGCATCGATTGAAACCTCACATTGTTTCATCTTCGTCGCACATCGCGTCAAAATCCACAATACTATCCTCACCTCCTGGATACTTGGCGGTCCACCACTGTGCGTTTTATTAGGAGTTTTCTACTTTATACAACTTCTCTGCGGGATTGTTTACCACCGATGATTTTTCCGGACCGATACGATTTAGGGACCTTCACGAAAAGAGCTTGTTAATTTTTGAAAAGCTGACAACGCATCTGCAATTCCCATGGAGTTGAAAAAAAACATTGACACCGAATCGCTTTCGCACATTCTCGAGTGAGATATGTTTCACGAGGCGCGGTCACCTGTGCAACGAACACTCCCGGGTCCGATGCTCGTAGGCCAGATGCGTTGTCATCCTTGAGGTCTAAGATGGAATGCCTCGTTTCTAGTAAAAAGGGTCTCCAGTTCTCTACACTCACTATACAAAACACAGCAACATTAAGCTACTATTTTATGCTAGTAATCTGTGAGAGCGTGGTCCTTCCACGGTCGAGCCGACCCATTCGTGCTACAACTATACTACTAATTACTAATATAACTACAGAATGGCTCTACCACGTATAAAGGTAACAGTACGTAACCAATAACGTAGTGTACTAAATTTAAAATCATTGCTTGACTTTTTTGAAATATAAGGCATCCGAACATCGTTTTTATAGTACTTAAAAACTCGTAAATTAGACGTTGTTGGCGGATGGCGATAGATGTAGGTATGGGTAGGGTTTCGTGAATAATAGCCTCGGTGCACTACGAAGAACGGAGCATTAAAGCGTTTCTCAAATATTTTCACGCTTTTCCTTTGAGGCAATAAGGATTGTAAACGCGAATTTTTTGCTTTTTACGTTTATTACTGTTGTGAGAAATTGTGTGGTTTTAAAAGCCATGGTATTTGTTTAATTTTGAACAAAAACCGCGATGTCCGCATTCGGGGTACTTAAAGAGCCATAAATTTGTGGTAGCAACCCACAAACGGCAAGGTGGGTGGTTTGCGACGTGAATAATGTTCTACCGTAGGCTTAGTTACGAAAGTTGTACAAATATATATTTTGGATGACACAACCTTAAACCCTTTTTCTTGTTTATACAATAAATAATTTTATTTTTATATAAAATTCTTTTAACCATATATCGTACCGTGAGTGTTGTAAGAGGCGACAGAGGGAAATTGAAAAGTAGAAGGACAGCAAAATCTTTCTAATAACAACTCAGTTATAAAAAAACTGTGGCTGCCAACCCGCCCCCTAGGTGTGGCAACTATGGAGGAGGCCTATGTTCACCAGTGGACTTTTACAGTTTGTAACATTTTATTTTTGTAAAAGTGATATACTTACATTAAAATCGGTTTTTTGTTTTTCTTTCAGGTAATCCATCAAATCCGGTAATCCATCAATACTCACTGGTCTATCTAAATAATTACCTAGGTGGTCATGGTCTGTGTAGAAAAATCAAATATTTTCTTTCATCAATGTTTATTAGTGTCAAGGTTGAATTTTGTAAAATAAACAAAACAATATTTATATCTCAAAACAAAGAGACGAATTCATTTAGGTATAACGCAGTCGATAAGTAATTGGGTCAGATGGAGGTCGCGTCTGGTCACTGGAATTACTGATAACCTTCCACTCGCGATATGATATGACGTCACATCTTGATATGCGTCGTGACGATATGGGACGCCATTTAATAGACGCTTCCAGTTCTTCCTGAACGAAACTTTAGATAACACTTTTTGACCTCTTATTCGCAAACGTATCTGTTGCACTATATCTAGTAGCAAGTGTTACGATTATCCTAACAGCTACTAGAATACAAAATGAAATTACGGATATGAAAATCCATGTGCTTTAATAACCTCTTAAAATAAATATTTTAGTTTATTTTTTTCATACATTCCATTGCAGCCTATTAAAATTCTGCGATAATCTTACCCCATGCATCGCCATAGACTACCGGTGTCTCGCACCTTTGATGACATACGAAGTTCTTTCGAGCTTTCACGACAATATTGTTGTTGTCTCCTTTTAAGGCCTTTATGAAATGTGACGTAAAGGAACTTCTAAAACGTTTCGAAATACATTTTACCATACAAGCATCCAACCTTATTTTGTCCCTTAGATCATGCAAGGTAAAACATATTTTTACCAAAGAGATTTAACCATATTTTTTACACACATTTGAAATATCTATTGAGCTTTTATGTGCGCACCAATAAAAATTACTGTGTAAGTATAGTTTTTTCATGAACGAACAATAAAGAGACAGTATCTCAGTCGATGTTTTCATCTCGCCGAACACGTATTAATCAGCACTTACAATTGCAAATAACAATTTCGTTGGTGCCGGCGGGGTCGAACTGCTGTGAAATTTAAAGGCTTATCGCTTGAGCTACTACAGCTGTATGTATACTTTAAAAATATTGAAAACTGAAATAAAAAATTACTTTTAAATTTTTTGGTCTTTCATATATAATTGCAGTGCTTTAATTTTATGTTTAGTAAAATTCATCACTTATTAATAAAAATAAAATGTTGTAATATATAATTAGCTTATTTATAAACTATATGTACAACAATAAAAAAATTGATAAAAGTTCTTGTTCTATTAGAAGCCCCTGTACATGAAAGAGGCCGACATGAGGATTTGTTCTCAAGAACCTAAGCCATTCCGCACTTGACTTTCTATTTCCGCTTGATTGCTCGACGTTATCCTGAGGGATCTTCAGTTCAATAAATAAGGAAACCTGCTTCCTTTCAGCGTTGTGTCGATTGTGTATTTTGTTGTCATTTTAAACGAATTTTAAATGGATTACGGTACTGTACTCTTGCCGTTTACGCCTGTAAATATAATATCTTATCAAAATGATTATAAAAGAAGTCATTATCATTTCACGTCTAGTGTTAATAGGCACTCGCTCTAAATTTCAATATGCGCAGTACGGATTCGAAGAGAGAAGAGAAATTGTTAATTGCAATCTTAAATGTTGATTTACTGCGTGCTCGGAGTTAAATAAAAGCATTGTAAGGAAAGCTGCGTATTTAAGAAATTGTTTTTTTACGGTACATGTTAAATCCGCTTTCAGGACAGTATGAGGAACATTTTCTTGCCTTAAAACCCTCAGAAAAAGGAGGAGACCTGTGCCCAGCAGTGGCACGTAAATTATTTGATGTAGCTTAACTTTAATTTACTAAAAAAATGCAACGAATTTCCATGTTCACGTATTATTTAATAATTATTAAACCATTTGAATCTTAATATTACGTTTTACTAAAAAAAATTATGTTGTTTTTATACCGTCTGCATAATATAACTACTATATGTTCGTTGAATACGACTCTAAACTTTCTAGTAGTCGATATAGAGCATGTATTATTTGATACGTAAATATAAAATATTTTTAGTTTATCCGTCGTCTCGAGTTTACTTTTGGTACAAGATTGTATTTTTACTTCTATTATTATAATCAACGTTATTTCTGAGAGTAATTTTATCTAACATTATCTGTTATTATTATTTGTTTCTTAGTATAAAGGTGATAGACGAGCACACATCGACCTGATAGTAATTGGATATTATGTCCCGTACACACTTGCATTTATCTTTAATTGGAAATATAAATGCAAATGCATTGTCACCCCTGTGAACTAAGATGGAATGCCTTATTTCCAGTAAAATAGGTCTCCGGTTTTCTATACTCACCATACGAAACACTGCGGCATTGTACGCTTGTGTTCTATGAGGGCGTGGTCCTTCCACGGTCGTGCCGACTTATTCTTGCTACAACATACAATACAATAACCGTAATATACGTGTAAAATTGCGTTGGGTCGGCCACGAGCCATCGCTTGATTACCACAGCTTAAGAGTAATTAATGCGTTAGTTACTGTAGTACCCGACTGCCCCAGAAGGAGGGGTTTTTCGAAAGAATCTGTAGTCTAAACTGCTTGGAGTTTAACATATGAGGTGTGGTTAGATTCGCCGTATTTATTGTAGTGATATAGGGTATACAATTTTCAAAAAATATCATAACCATTTAAGCTGGTTACTTTGATGTTAGGAGTCGGGGCTAAGCGCTCTTTGTAAATTTTAAAGTACGCGAGCAACCCAGATTCGATCTCCGCCGGCACCAATCAAAATGAAGTTGTTATTGTGGCGGTGAAGGAAAACATCGTGAAAAAACTTGCATGTCTGAGAAATAAGAACAAAAAAAATATTTCGAAGACATGTTAAGTTCGTCAAAACTCATTGGGGCAGCGAGGCGGACATTTCCTTGACCTTAAAATCCTCTCAGCTATGAGAAGAGGCCTGTACCCGGCAGTGGGACGTATATAGGTTGTTACTTTAACTTGACGTTAATCTTTATTATAATCGTTCCTACTTGGACAAATTATAATACGTTGATACGTCCTTACAATTTCCGAACGACTTGATAGTTTAAAATCTTTTCAAGATGATGTTTCATAGCCATGCTTGTATCCGATAAGTGGCAATGTCAAGTTTTATATTTATTGACCAAAATTAACCGTCTAGTGACTGTGTAAGAACATCCAGTTCCCTAAATCGTCTTTGGGGGGTCCATATTACCCTGAAAGCTTGAAAGACGGTTGGTTTTCATCCATATGTTGTTGATTTATTATTGTGGCACGTCCCGATTAAAACAAGTAACTTCTCGTATTTCGGCATTAAGTCTCTCAAGAAATCTTTAGAGGTAGCAGGGGCAAAATTCCCGTAAAGTGCGTACTCGTAAATCCAAATCGTGACCAGGAAAATTAAGGATCCGTATCGAAGGTTTTGAGTAATATAAAATATGTAAACAAAAATTTTATTTTTATCACGCACTTTATTTAAATAGATACGGGCATTTTGTTGTAACTTTTGGCCATACTAAGAAGCTAACGAACTCATAAGTTTATTATTATACTTGTTGAATCTTTAATAGAAGGAAGGCTAACTAACTACTACAAGTAAAACGTTACGGAGAATAGAAATGAAACATATAATATGCAGACTGTTTGTTGAAAAAGAATAAAAAGGATGAGGTTCTCAATTCGTCTGTATATACATATTTTCATTCTTTTGTGTGTTCGGGCATTATTTAAATGTGTATAACAATAATATTTCAGGCAGCTCGCATTTATAAATTTTAAGAAAAAAATTTTTTTCAACGCAATATTTTTTATATAGGATAGGGTGACAAACGAGCATACAGTCCACCTGATGGTAAGTGGTGGCTGTGGCCCATAGAGATTTACATCTATCCTCCATTACGAATCAAAATACAGATGCGTTGTCACCGTGAGGACTAAGATGTAATGCGTCGTTTCGAGTAAAAAGGGTATCCGGTTCTCTACACACACCATACGGAACACAGTAGCGTTAAGCTACTATTTGACGCTGGTATTCTGTGATAGCGTGGTCCTTCCCCGGTCGAGCCGACCAACTCGTGCTACAACTATACTACTAATATAACTGCAGCTTAGCTCTACCACGTATAAATAGAGGAGGAAGTTATTAAAGTAATTATTTAGACGACATTCTAGTGTTACCTTGAACTTGTGGTATTCCTAATTTCGTTTAAAAGCTTTAAATAAAATAAAAATTGACTGCAAATACTAAAAAGATTGATACAATTTCCACATACTAGCTTATTAAGCCGAGGTTTGATTATTCAATATACTTTCTTATAAACGTCTTCAGAAGCTACTATGTGGAAATTGTTTTTAATTTTTCTTTTTTTGAGTGTATTTTATTCCTAATTATTAATGAACTAAACTGGTGTCAATAAAACCTAATAAACCTGTGCCTTGACAGAATGAATAGAAACTCGCTCTCCTATTTCACGTTCACAAAGTATCAAGTTCAAAATAAGTTTTACAAACTGTCGCGCATACAACGTCGTCGGTTCTCTGCTATTTACTTTCGAACCACCGTGGAACCACTCGTTCCACGGTGGTTCACAAACATTATTTGGCAACAACTTTTTCACAATAGAAAGAACAGGTCTTGAAAAACTGTACTTTACTTCTACTTTCTAAATAAAACGCTTCAGGCATTGTAGGGGTGTAGCGGATTAAAACTAGCTAGTTAGGACACAAAATCATCAATATTTTTGATTAGCTAGAACTAGAACCCTTATTATTTGTCTCAAATAAAAGTGGCATAAATTACTCCTTATAACGTCAGCTGTCCCGTCAAAATCGGTCCAACCATTTCGGAGATTAGCTGAAACGGGCAGACAGACAGACAAAAATTTTAAAAATTGTGGTTTTGTTAGGATAAATTTTAAAAATTGTGGTTTTGTTAGTGGTATTCTGGTTTTTATATGAAACTGTATACTTTCGTATGAATTTAGTAAAAAAGCTATTATTTTTTACTAAATTCATATGAAAGTTATTTTGACATTACAAACAGACGCTTCAATTTTATTTATTTGTATAGATGTATTTTTAATAAGTACCACAATAATCTCACTGCGATACGTCACGATGACAAAATAAAACTAATTAATAAATATGATATTGCATCGTTTAATTTCGCAAATTAAGCAATATTGAAAAGTAATTTATGCTGTGGGTATTTACTTTACAAGATTGCTTTATCATTTTATCTTAAATATATTCAAACAAGAATTTTTGAGACAGTCAATTAAATATTTGAAACAAAAAGAAAAAAATAGACACATATCAATACAATGTATTACCTCACCTTCCTACGAAAAAA
>DWHP01002954.1:0-13871 GCA_018247895.1 Parnassius honrathi
TTTCTTAACCACTATTCCATATCGATTCATGGGTGTCACAGAAGCGACAAATGGAAACAAATCAGAAGATAGGTAGAAACAACTAAAATCAAAAACAACGTTTGCAAATCCCTCCCATAAAGAATTTTATAGGAAAGGCTTATATTCAGCAGTAGTTTTTGATAGGCTGTAATAATAATAGCAACAAATCTTACTCTTTAGACCTTATTTGCAACAGAAATACGTAAGACAAAAAAAATATTTATGTGTGAAGATAACATGATATTCTGTACGTACGGTGCTTGACATGGGGTTTTTTGCATCGTTATGTACACACGCAAATCAGAATTTTATAATATATAACGATAAATGAAAGTTAGGATCGCTCAGGGGAAAAACGCTCGCTTTAGAATTTCGTATTACGCGAGTAAACTAAGTACGAGATTCGCACCGCTGTTAATTGCAGTTTAAATTGATGATTAACTTCGTTCTCAGCGATAAATGAAAACGTTGTGAGGAACCTGCAGTTCTTGCTCTAAATAATCTTCGGAGATATCAGGCGGCCTGTGCCCAGTATAAGGGCGCAATATCATTATTAATAAATAAATATTGTTTTCTATATAAAGTCGTCGAAAATATCTCAAAGGTAATATTCTGAACAATCAAAATGCATTAATAAGCATAATGTTAAAATACATTCACTTCCAACATTAAGTATTATATTGAAGTAAAAGCTTAATATTGTCTTTAAAATTCATTGCATTTATTAAAACTTTCTCTACATATTCAAAATGTATTAAATAATAGAAATAAAGATGTGGAACGCCGTATGGTGCTTCTTATACTAAGCTTGGTGGTTACAGTCCTCAAACTACATGGTACCATCCTCAAAAAAGCTGTCATCGACATTGGTAAAGAAAACTTTGCAAGAGGGCAAATATATATTGCACTGAAGCGTGTCAAAACTTTAGAAGGCATGGATTTATCTGATTTGTATGCCAACAAATTATTAAATAAAAAATTGATGGCACTAAAGAATATCCACTACCTCATATTTTCCGTGGGTGTGGTAAAAGGCGACAACAGGCAGAAGATGGGTAGCAGCAACTTCCTGATAACAGCAATTGTACGATCCACAAAAAACTGCAGTTGCCAACCAAGCGTGGCAACTATGGCAATATACCCCCCATTATGAGATTTACGAAGAGACAGCTCCCAGTCCTCGGCAGCCCCGCTATTCCTGACGACGGTGGCAACCATAGTAACGGCGAGGCTCCGAATCTCTGGTGGAGGTTCGCTGCCACCTTAGATAATCCTGTCTGCCTAAAAACGTTATCTCTATGTTTTTTAAGACGAAACTTAACCTCCTAAACCCTAGTAATTTACCAAGTAACGATTTACCAGCTTTGGTGGCGTTAATTTTAAGCTCATTTTCTACGGCTTCTTCAATCTTAGAAATTATTCGACCTGCCAACATACAACGCACGCACATTGAGGACTAACGAGAAGATCCTGGAGCTAGAAGAAGAGATAGACAAGTTGCGCTGGATTGTGCGAGGGTTGCGTACATAAGGTACGGCGAATACCGTTTGGTTATTCTGAGTATAAACTCAGATTAACCAAACGGTATTCGCTGAAAGTCACCTGTAGGTTTACGATTCAACCTCGGCACAACCCTATGAGAAGGTGGAGAATATAAATGAAAATATCTCTAGAACTACGCATTCCTCCAAACCAACTATACGGTGTTAATTGGAGACTTCAACGCAAAACTAGGAATAAGAGAGAACGTTGAGCTGATGGTTGGGAAATTTGAGACATGGCAACGGAACCCGAGAGACCCATGACCCAAGATCTATGAAGTCAGCCAGCTGCTGGTATTTCTTCTAGAAGCGGCCCCAAAGAAAGTGGACTTGGTAGAGCCCCGACGGTATGACAAAAAATAAAATTGACTTCATTATGACGTCTGGACGGCAACTTTTCAGTGATATCTCAGTGATCGCAAGGGCGCAAAATGGCATGGCGACCACCGAATAGTTAGCGGCACACTGAACTTAAACGTTAAGTTGGATAGACTAGACTAATGAAGTCAACGCACCGTCCCCCTCGTGCTCTGATCCAAAGTACCGAAACCTTTCAGCTCGAGGTACAAAACCATTTTCAGTGTCTAGAAAATTGTAATGAAGTGTACGATATGAATGATAAGCGCATGGAAACTGTCCATGAGGTCAGAGCTAAGTCCTGTAAGACCCGCCGCAGAAAAATAACAAAACTCTCCGATTACACTCTTAATCTCATGGCTGTTAGACAGGAAATGAAGCTGCAATCTTCAACAGATTTGAAAGTATAAAGGCAACTTAACAGAGATCTCTTAATGCATGCGTCGGGACTTACGTAACTTTACTTCTGCTTGTATTGAAGAAACGATCGAACAAAACCAAGGCTCAAAAGTCTATGCCAGAAATCTGTCTACCAGAAACATCCAGCTGTCAAAGCTGAAGATTGAATGTGTCAGCACCGATTCCATGATACCTGAGATTTTGAGTGAAATTGAGAGGTTCTATGGGCAGCTGTACACATCATTGCTGGAGCCACACGTAAGTGTGATTAACAATCTAAGAGCAAGTCTCATCCTACACTATACCGATGATATCCCAGACGTCAGTCTGAGTGAGATTAGAATGGCTCTAATGTGGGTTTATAGTGGAGCTTCTTAAAGTGGGTGGAAAACCGGTACTTAAAGTCCTTCAGAAGCTGATTAATTTCGTTCTTCATGGCCGAACTATCCCGAAGACGTGGAGCAGAACTGCGTTGATCTCGTTTTTCAGGAAAAGTGACAACATTCTCCTGAGGAATTACACCTCAAAAAGAAGAATTACATACAGTAGGAAATCTATATTTCCCTTCAGAGCCACGTCTACGTGCTGTTTTCGAGAGTCATTACAAATCGTCTCTCACGCAGACTCGACGACTTTCAGCCTCCCGAACAAGCGGGTTTCCGAAAAGGTTTCAGTACCTTAGACCACTTTTATGCCCTACGGCATATTGTACAGGAGTCCAAAGAGTACAACCTGCCACTTTGACCTGGACTATGAGAAAGCTTTTGACTCCGTCGAAATTTGGGCGGTGCTACAATCTCTTTAGCCGTGCCAAGTTAACTGTCTGTACAACTAATTGCTCAAGTATTTGTACAGTAGGGCTACAATTGCTACCGAGTACAGAACCAGAGTATAGGGTACTCTGGTTCCGTACTCGGTGTTCCAACTGCAAAGAAGTAAGACAGGGTGATGTTATTACCTCGAAACTCTTCACCGCTGCATGGAAAACATTTTCAAGCTGCTAAACTGGAAAGGATACGGTATTAACCCCAATGAGGAGTACATCACTCACCTTCGATTTATCGCCGATTAATTCCTTATTGCAGAATCGCTGGATGACCTAAGCACTATACTCAATGATCTCAATAGTATCTCACAGAGGATGGACGGTCTTAAGATGAACACGGACAAAACAAAACTCACGTGTAACGTCCATGTCACCTATGTTTTTTGACGATTATGTTTACCTGGAACATTTATTTCGACTAGGTAAGTCCAACTTTAATCGAGAGGTCAAGGCCGACAGATTTAAGTCGGTTTGAGAGCGTTTGGGAAATTACGACACATCTTCTCGTTAGGTATACCTCATAACCTGAAAAACCTGAAACGTGTGCGTGTTGCCAGTGATGGCTTATGGATCTGAGACGTGGTCTTTCACTGCTGGCCATATGATGACGTTCAAGATCGCACAGCAAGCTATAGAGAGAGCTATGCTTGAAGTTTTCCTGCATGACAAACTTAGAAATGAGGATATTCGCAGTAGAACCAGAGGGACTGACATAGCCTAAAGGATTAGTAAGCTGAAGCGTCAATGAGCCGGCCATATAGTTCGAAGAAACGAACCGATGGGAAAAACTACGTTCAGCAGTGGACTTGTAAAAAGATTTAATTATGATGATGATGAAATTATAAAATAAACCACACCATGACAGATCGTTGAGCAAAATAACGAGGCTACGAAATCTGTCTTCCGACAATGAAGAACACAGACCTCCCCCCTCAAGGGTTTGCATTTCATGATAATAATAAAAATCCTATTCCCTGCCTGATTCCGTCAATTATCTCATGATAATTCCAAATATGGCTAGGGTACTATGTTTTTGTGTACGCAAGAGACCTATATGTCTGAGAAATAAAAAAAATATTTCGAAAGCAAGTGAAGTCCGCCAACACGCATTTGGGGGCAGCGCTTTGGGCACTTCCTTGCCCTAACAACCTCTCAGAAATGAGGGGAGACCTGTGCCCAATGGGACATAACTTTAGTCAGACTGTAATTTTACTTTACTTTTATATTTGTTACATCAGATGTAGTATTATTACTAAATAAATTACATTTTTAATTTTTAGTTGAAGCAGAAAAGTAATCCAACACTTTTCTGCCTAGTCTATGTAGGTGGGTTACCCTGTTAATTGCTATGATTTGTTCCGGTCTGAAGAGTAGAGAAACAACATCTTAACACTCAAAGATAACAACACAGCAGTAGCTTTCTTTGTTTTAAGTTATCTGTAGATGTCCATGGACTGCATTAGCTTTTTCATCAGGTAGACTGTTAGTTCGTTTGACTCTTCAGTTTTATTAAAAATATGATTTAAATAAAATAAATTATTTTCGTGTTTTGTATATATACGCAATACTAAACACATTATACATATATACAAAATACTAAACACAATATGTTTATAAGTTATCAACGTAACAGTCACGTGACTTAACATTACGATATATGTTATTCCTCTTAATTTTTATTTATAAATTTAGTTAATGTAATACTAACAAAATACACGCCTTGATTGTTTAAATAAATTAAATTCTTCTTCTTCTTCTTCTTCTTTATAGTGTTTTATCGATTTTGGCAACCGTGACGACGGGCAGCCATATTAAAATACGAGACGTGTGGTGCTGCTATCGTACCACCCGCCGAGCATGACGATGACGCCAAAAATTGAACACGGAAGAAGACCATGCCCAACTGTGGGTTTTTACGGGATGATGAAGAAAAAGGAGAAATATTTTTTTTAGGATAGAGTGACAAACTAGCACAAAATACACCTAATAGTAAGTGGTTGCTGCGGCCTAGACATCTACATCTATCTTCGATTACGTGCGTTGTCACCCGTGTGGAATAAGATGGAATGCCTCGTTTCCAGTAAAAAGGGTCTCCGGTTCTCTACACTCGCCATACAAAACACAGCTGCATTAAGCTACTATTTTACGCTGGTATTCTGTGAGAGCGCGGTCTTTCCCCGGTCGAGCCGACCCATTCGTGCTACAACTATACTTCTAATATAACTGCAGCGTGGCTCTACCACGTATTAAGATGCCATGCTGCTGACAAACTAATAATATTCGTTCAAATTTCTTAATTTTGTTAAGTATGTTTATTTATCGATCACGGTTGTCGATCCAATACATTTTGAGTAAATTTTTAAAATAATTCGTATTATAACATAATATTACTAACAATATAAAAACTTAATAATAGTAATAGTAGAGCAATGTAATAATAAACATTGTAATTAATGTCAGTACTACAATTTGACCAGAAGTTTATTTTCCCTTTTCTAGAATATTTCATATAAAACGATTGGAAAGAAACACTCAATTTTTTCTTTTCTCTTTCTGAGATGGGTGTTACTAAAATATATATTAAGATACTACTTTAAAGGAAACGCTGAAGAACTTTACCAAAATATTTTGCAAAGAAAACCGTAATTCCTACAAACTCGCCTTTTAAATTTAGAGACGACGGATTTTATAAAACTTTGAAAGTTGAAGTTTGAGCGAAGTTGAAAGTCTTGTCATCGGATGGAAGAAAACAAAGCGACAAAGCAATAGATTTAGAAGTTTATAATTATTAAGCCTAAAAATACGTCCTCTAGATTGTGGACGTGAAAATTTTTTTTCTGAGATTTATTTTATTAGCACTAGTTGGCCTTTTCAATTTTTATACGTGGTGGAGCCACGCTGCAGCTATATTATTGTTGTAGCATGAATGGGTCAGCTCGACCGGGGAAGGATCACGCTCCCACAGAATACCAGCGTAAAATAGCAGCGTAATGCTGCTGTGCTTCGCATAGTGAATGTTGAGATCAGGAAACCCTTTTTTACTGGAAACGAGGCATTTTACCTTAGCCTCCAGAGGTGACAAAATATCTGCGTTTTTATTCTTAATCGGGGATAAATGTAGATGTATATGTGCCACAGTATCCACATACCATCAGGTAGACTGTGCGCTTTTTTATCACTCCTATTCTCTAAAAAAATTACTTTCTGTCTTTAACTTTAACTATTAATAATTGGGGAATTCAGATTTATTATCTGAGTGGATAATATTTTATTAATGATGGTTTATTTGAATAAAAATTAAAAATAATCGTATCCTTAGTATTATTAATATAACGGTGAGCATAATAACCATCCTCTTCTGCACGCGAATTGATTAAAGAACGAGGCTCTGTTGATGGACAAACACAAATCCTACAGACTAGAAATAGGGAGTAGCATGTTAGTAACATGACAATATTGGCAAACTTTCTGAGAATACTAGTGATATTTCAAAACCTATGTACAGCAATAAGTTTATAGAAGCTGTGAAAATTTGCCGTTGGTGGCGTATAAGTTAATTAAGATTAATTACAAAAAATCTCGTAATTGGTTAATGGTATTTATTTTACCGTCAGTTTACTCATATTTACGACCTGGCGTCCAACTTAAGGCAGTGCCTTACTACTTATTTTAATAATTAAAATTTTACTGATATTATGTTTATAAATGAAACTAAAGAAAATTATCCTAAATTAATACGTTCTCCGTGACAAATTTGTCCTAGGCACTGGTACTAGAATGATAAAACTGCGGGATTTCGGTTACGGTTTCAAAATTATTTCGGCTGAACATTTATAAATGGAGAGTGCAAACTAGCTTACTGTGTAATCTAGAGGGAGATCGTATTATGTTCAGCAAAGAACTGCTAATGATCAATAAACAAAACCATATGTATCTATTGTATGAATTGGTACGCCATAAGCGGGAGTGCTACCGGGACTGGGCTGACACATCGACGTCTTGGGATGCAAACATCAGCGCTCTTAAGAATTAAGATTCCACCTCCAGGGCCCTCAAATGAGTCATTGTCAAGATAAAGTCAGAGCACATCGGCGGAATCGGCGAGAAACTAGTTCGCCTTCCTTCGAGAACACGCGCATTCTTGTTTCTCTCCAAGGCTGTCTAAGGGAAATTTTGTCAGCTATTTCTACTATCTTTGCACAAGGAGGACAACAAATTTGCTCATACTGCAAAGGAGAAAGCCAGTCTATTAGGGTGTCTCTTTGCGTCTTACTTAGATGAGCAACTGCTCTCAGTTTCAATGCGTCTTTTCCGGTAGTTCCTAGTAGTCCTTCTACTCCCAAGGAGTAGTCATGAACTCATGAAAGAAAGCTTTGGTTCACCCGATTCCTAAGATATGCGATCGTTCATACCCGACCAACTACAGGACTACCGCCATCACCTTCTTGTTCTGCAAAATAATGAAAACCATTATAAACAGGCAGCTCCTGAGGTACCTTGGGGGTCACCAGCCGATTAGTGACCGCCAGTACAGATTCCGTCGGGATCGCTCAGCTGCTGATCTTCTGACTTACCTGATTCATAGATGAGAGGAGGCCAAAGATGAGGTCCGGCTGGTAGTTTGGACATTGCGAAACCGTCGATCGAGTTTGACGATCGTTCGACGACTTTGCGACCTACAAAAAAAACTTAGTCCTTTTGAAAAATCCAACAACTTACCCGCAATTCCTTTGGTGTTGCAGTTTTTCATGGGCAGTGGTTTACACTCACCATCCGGTGAAACGCATGATCGTTTGCCCCATCTTCTTTAAACAAATCTGCCACTACGGTACGGTGTAATTTTTTCGATACATCATTTTTATTTAATATTTAATAACAATAAAATTAAATTAAAACTTAAGTTATCAAACCCGTGGTTCTACTCGCTGCGATATATTAAATAAACGGGTAATATTTAAACAACATTAACATTAAAGTAAACTATAGTCACCATAAATAAAGCAAAGAATTACTTTTATAATAATAAAATTCTTAAATAATTGAATTAAAATCTATTTTAAGTTTAAAAGTTTTATAACAAACGCATTTTACAAATCTCTGTCGCAAATTGATTTTTTTAGGTGTTTTCGTTATCTAAATAGCTAAATGTTGGCCAGCACTTTTCTAAAACGTTAAAAGTGATTCGGCTGAGAATCTTTATGGCATTTAATTGAATGTTGATTTTGACTAATTGTCTATACATTCAACAATGGGGCTGATTCAGCCATTGGGCTGCGATATAGCCATCAGATGCGAGACGACCAACCGCAAATGTACTATTTATGATCTAATAAGAAGAAAGAAAAGAAAGGCTTATCCCACTAGGAATAAAACTAATTTTAAGGATTATATCGTGTTAAATTTTAACTTTTCTAAAATCCCCACGTTTCGTCACTTAACAGTATCCATGTTCACGGGAGGGAATTTGACGTACTTCTTTAACAATGACATCACAGTTAACGAAGACTACATTCAACTTTTACTTTTTTATAAAAAAGTCGGAAAATCGTTTTATTTCATGTGTAGTATTCGCTTAAATACAAGCGATCTTCATAAGCCACTACTACGGTACTAATATGTTAAAAATTAATGATGAAGCTATACAGATAATATTAAACAGGTAATATTAAACGGTATATATCAACAAAGCGTTTCACGTGATTAGAGTAGGGTATTGCATTGAGAAACCCTTGACCCCAATTCTACGTAAATCGCACTGTGTATGCTCTAATGAGAACATTTCACTTTGCTCTTGTATTATACCCGTATGTATTCTGCTATCACCATACCTTAGTAACACAAAAGAACTATATTATGTTCAAAGGTAAAAAAGATATTTTAATTTAGTTTTAATTTTAAAGTTAAAAAAGTTATCACCACGATATTTTAAGTGTTAGGATAAAAATAGTTAGTAGTTGGCTTCTGCTGGAATTCGAAATCAGAGCCTGCATGCTTACTCTAACTTTTCGTATCAGACTATGTAGTTACCTTTTTAACACGCTTGTGTTAGCTATGCGTGTATCTCTCTGCATATCTATCTATCAATACATAAATATAAACGGAATATTTTAATGTAATTTTCACCAACTTGATCACCGATTGACCTGAAAATTTGCTGTCATATCAAAAACCGAGAGCAATACAATAATTTAATAATTTTATCTCAGTGTCCTGATCAGGATCATCAGTGTAAAATAAAGTAATTATCAAGATCATTACAGCTTATGAGCTATGCGTTTCGTTTAAGTTTTTTAAACTCTTTCTTTATTTGAAATATGTTACTATAAAACAATTTGATCAAATTAAGTACAAGTATAGTGAATTAAGATTATTTAAATTATTTCACTCTCCCTGATAGTGAAATAATTTATGTCCGTATTAAAGAATATTTCATTCACACAAACTATATATGTATACTTAATTTAATTTTTATTTTTTTATAGAAAATTAGATGTTTTCTGAAATTTGCTGGCCGTACAGAACTCTATATAACTTACTTATATCTGTAAACGATATTAGTCTAAGAAAACTTGTAATTGAATAATCAATATGTATCGTGTAACTTTTGCCAATAGTAGCATTGTACCCACTTTGAGTAACTTTAGATAATTTCTCGTATACTTCTGATTATTATCATATGGCGAAAATTCATCTTCATTTTTGTGGTTTGTATTGACACATGGAATAGAATAGAATATTTCTTATTCAATATAGATTACCTGTAATTCCTATTGAAAGCCATTTTTTACTTTACCACTGGTTCGAAAAAACCTCTGTTCTGGAAATTTTATGAATTAAACGAATTGTTTCACTAACATTTATTTTAATTTATAACCTTTAAATCCGACCGATTCCGTTTCACGGAATGGATATTAAGTAATATTGACGTATTCTATCTAATAACTAGCGATCCGCACCTCTTTCGCAAGACAAGATCGATATCGACAACAGCGTCATCTACCGGGTACGAGTGTGAATCTACACTATGTAGAGACCGCGAGACTAACGGACAGCAATTGATTTTTATATACAGAGGTTATATTTATTATTTATCTGCACTTCTCGACGCATGTGTTGGACATTTTACATAAAAATGTATTATTAGGCAAATTAAATAATGAACGTGTAATAAATTTTATGTTACTTTAGAAATTTATTGATAAGCCCCTGATTTTGTCCTCTCTTCGCAGTTTTTACCAAAACTATCACAAAACACTTATTGCGGGCAATTCGTTATTCATAATATTTATATACACTGATAAAGCCGTAGATTTTACAGTAAAGAAATAAAAATAAGTGAAACAAGTACTTTGTGTCAGTCACAAAAATGAACAATATTATAAATGTAACAATTCATTATGATTGAAATAGTTCTTTATTTGTTTTGCGTGCGCCAAGTTACGTGTCAAGTACACCTTATCTGTCAAATCAATATAGCTGAAAATTATCTTTTTATTTTCCGAATATAGTAACATTTCTTTTTCTGTGTTTTGGGCGCTTCGTATCACGTGTCAAGAAACTTTTTAGCAGTCAATGTAATTTTTGGTTTGCCGAAATAATTGATTGCTTATGATTTTCGAACTATTACTAATGCCTAACCTGCACGAAGCCAAAGATACTTCGCTTTGCTGTCGGAAAACTCTCGCACAATAAAAGAATTTTATCGCGATAAACTTGGTTCACATGCCACACTTCAGTCGATGCACCCTGTGTGCTCAATAAGCAGATGGCAGACTTATAAGGAAATACCTTCAAAGTTGTTAGTATGGCACAGGCATTTGTATATGTACGCATAGTTTGAATACATATTTACATTTTGTTATCCAATAGCGCCATTTTGTCACACACATTTGCGTAAAGCAAAAAACGCAAAAACACTAATGTGTGAAGGGTAAAATTTGGCCTCTATACTTCTAAATATGTTACAGTTATTTATTATTGTTACCAGAAAACATATGACGTACATTTGTACATATAATTATGCAAACATTTTAAAATATAATGTACCCGCTTAGCACTGTATAAACAAGTAAAATGTAATGGTTCCTGTGTTCTAACACTCTTCGTCATCACCACAAATCAGTTATAACTTATTTCAAATAATTCACTTATACTAAAAAATACTTTAAAAAAAGAATAAAAAGGAATAAGGAATAAGTTTGAATAACTTTCAAACGATTATGACACACAAAATACAAAGTAGGCGGCCATCTAACATAGGTTGCGTGTTAAACTTCACATCCCTTTTAATGTGACAATACGATGTACCGCATGACTTTGGTAAGTACTTTAATATACATAAATCTCGAGTTTTCATTGTTTACCGCATAATATATAAAATATTCAGTTCACGGTTTCAGTACCAAAATTGCCGGTGCGCTAAATATGCTTAATCTTTCGCTCGATTAAACATTTTAGGTAATTTGTTTCGTTTTCAGAGTTACGTGTTAAAATTAAGTAACACGTTTATTTAACATGAAAAGCTTGTTAAGTTAATCAAGAGCTGGGTGTTCATCTTAATTAACATAGAACGCAAGCAGCTCTTGTTCAATTTTCGCCGGCATAATTGAAATTGCTGGTTGCAATTTGAAGTGCCGATTCACTACGCGCCTAGTGATCACGAAAAACTTCAAGAGAGAATCGGCAAGGTTATGATATTAAAAATATTTTTAAAGAATGTGTAAACTTCACATAAAATTCTATGTGGCAGGGCATTGCTGTTCACGTTATGGTTACAGCACAAGTGAGTCGGCTCAACTGGGGAAAGATCCCGCTACACATAGAACACTAGCGTCTAATGTATTATGTGTGATAAAT
Source organism: Parnassius honrathi (assembly GCA_018247895.1). Lineage (NCBI taxonomy): Eukaryota > Metazoa > Arthropoda > Insecta > Lepidoptera > Papilionidae > Parnassius > Parnassius honrathi. The sequence goes on from DWHP01002954.1 coordinate 12,001, forward strand.
AATGAGAATCGCTTACCAGTATCCCCTTTTTTCTGGTAACAAAGTATTTCATGTAAGCTCTAAGGAATGACAACACATTTGCAGCACAGTAAGTGGACCGTAAGCTCGTCTGCCAAGCATAATTATATAAAAAGTCTCCCAGAGAAATCAATGAATTCTTCTGTATATATACCATTAATTATTGCCATATGATGAAACATAATGTTAAATATAGGGAGCTATAAAGAGGGCTATGCTTAGAGTTTCATCAAAAACAGAATAACCAACATACCCCATCGTACGAGTTAGCTGAAGTGTCAATGGGCAGGTCATATTAGTTAAAGTACCGATGTGTAGAATTCGCCTAAATACATATACATATAAAAAATAATTTTGTATCATGTTTACTTGGAGCAGTTTTTGGTATTTTTTTATTCTTATTTTATTTATTTTTAATACGTATAATGCCTTTTTTCCTTTTTAGTCCTCCAAATTAAGAAAGAAAAAACATCCTAAGTAAAAAACTATCAATCGGTCTTCACTGGCTCTCTTTCACATTAGCTCATTTTGCTAAAAGCTATTTGGTCGTAAGTTATTTGCCTTAGCACCTTAAAATTATTCAGCATAGAAAAATACAAAGTATCAATAAATACGTTGGTAATTTCCTTATCACCATCATTATTACAGCCCTTCACAAGTCCACTGCTGAACATAGACCCAATGAATGCCACGATGCACGGTTTTGAGCCTGCTGCGTCCATCGACTTTCTATATGTCTTATAATCCGTTAGGCTATGTTGGTCACTCTGGTTCTACAGCGGATACTCTCGTTTCTAAGTTTATCACGCCGAGAAACCCCGAACTCAGCCCTCTCCATAGCTCGCTGAGCGACCTTAAGCGTCCTCATACGGCCAGCAGTGAAGGACCACGTCTCAGATCCATAAGTCATCACTGGCGACACGCACTGGTTATACAATCTCGTTGTACAAGTATTGAGGTATACCTGACGATAGATATGTCGTAATCTCCCAAACCCTACCAAGTCGAGTTGAATCCGTGGATTGACCTCAACAACTTCGAGCATAATGCTCCCAATAACTACCGGTATAGGTGTGACATGGACGTTACACATGATCTCTGTTATCAAGATCTAACCGTTGGGAGGCACTCTTGAGGCCATTGAGCTTAGTGCGGCATAGATCATAGGTCTTCCAGCCGTAACTACTTTATCGTCACCATATAACACCGTATAGTGGGTTTTGGGAGAATGCATGATTTTAGAGATATTCTCATACATTTCCCCCACGTTTTCATAGGGATGTGCCGAAGCTGGTGCTTAACCTGTATGAACTTTAACGAATACAATTTGGTGATTCTGAGTATAATTTACGCAAACCTCGTCGACACACTCACAATCTTGAATACGTTGTTAACGAGAGACTTTTGGACGATAAATCCGACATCTCCTTGAGACAAATGGTGATAGAACAATTTGCCGGATTTGAGGATTACCGTGTTCTCCCCCTCACTTCGGACCTCTGATAGTCTTGGAATATCTTAACGCAACATGTCTATCTCTTTTTCCAGCTCCAGGATCTTTTCGTCAGTTCTCAGGTATCAACCACACCTCCACTGAAGATTCTTAGCATCACCTGCCCCGCCGTTATCATGGTCGCCATTGTAGCTAGGAATAGCCACCGTACCGTAGGGGACTGGGGGCCGTTTATTTTCGCCGTTTCTCATGGGAGATATTTGCTATAGGTGCCACGCTAGGCGGGCGTATAGGTAACCGCAGTTTTTTACTGTGCCTCTACAATAGTACTGTTGCGCGCCTAAGTCGATGCCCCTAGCGCCATCTAGTATCGAACAGAAGAGTTAAGCTTTCTAGAAGC
>DWHP01002955.1:0-13869 GCA_018247895.1 Parnassius honrathi
AAGCAATAAATACATTTTTAAATAGTAATGTTGTGTCACTTCCTTGATTCCCGAAATTTTCAGTGCCGCCCTCGTATATCCCTATTCAAACATATTTATGAGATAAAAAAATAAAACTATTTTTTGTGATGTCGTACTATAAATGGAGGCATATTAAATTACAAAAACATAGCGCCTTGCGCTACTGCGACATCCACGCTAGGAATTGCTCCAAATCTCACACCAAAGGTTACACCTTCATCAGTCCATTTCAAAGCCATTATAAACCATGCTATTGAAAATGAAGTACCTGGCGTGGGTTGATGCTAGAAACCGTAAAGGTCGTCGGATATTAGGAAAATAAAGAAACATTTAAGCATGAAATTTAATCTAAATCCTGTAAAAATGCTCTAGAAAAATATGCATTGGGGCCAAGCTTATTCTTATTATTATAGGGTATATAAAGAGTATTCACATCTGGTTGGGCGGAATAAATATATAAAATAAATATGGAAACATAAATAAATAATACACAAATAAATAAAAACCCAACTAGATGGAAGCCCTCAGCAGGATAAACCAAACGGCTGAGGACAATGCGGGCGGTATAGAAGAGCACGGCCTTCTGCATTTGAGCCCGCAGCGGCGCATGACGTAGTCCCAGTGGCCACAAATGAGCCACGAGGCTAATCGAAATTAGCCCGTTCGCACAGACGACAATAGGAATTATTTCGGTTGGCAGACCGCCTCACATGTCGGTCACCTCGTGAGCCAGGTCTAGATATTTTGTCTGCTTATCTATGTCAGTATTCACGTGGTTGTTGTTATATGGAGTAGTAATATCGACTAAAAATATCCTTGATTGTGCTCGGTCCATCAACACAATATCTGGCTTATTCGCAAGAATAGTCCTGTCTATGACGATGGCCCGGTTCCTGGCACGGTCAGTTTCGAGCACGGCTACCGGCAAGTACCTATAATAAGGCAAATTCCTATCCACGAGTCCGTATTTCAGAGCGAGCTTTTGGTATAGAATCTTGGTTACTAGATTGTCCCTGTGCAAGAACTTAAAGCGCCGATCAACCGGAGATGACATGCCTAAGTGACTCACCGGGATGAGGACAAGCTCGACAGCTGTCGACGGTGCCGTCTTTTAGGATGTATCTCCGATAGTTGTTGGTCTTATAACCTGATCCTGTATTGCACAGACTAAACCCTCGGTTGCCCCGAAGAGGTCACAAAAACGTAACCGGTGAAAGGAAGCAACCATAGAATATTTTAATGCATACATAAATTCTATGGAAGCAACTGTGTCTACGAAAGGCTCATGAAGAGTCTTGTAGAATATCCTGTACAGCTCCTTCTCCTTCCATACGGTCTCCCAATCGGAAATGCTCTGTATTGTTGGGTCTTGCCATTGCTCGTCAGCTAAGGATAGAGGGGTAAGCCCTTTATCACACGAAATGACGTCCTTGTAGAATGGATCATCCGGGTCAGGAAGTAATTACGAAAGTTACACACTTCACGATTATGCATGGTGAGAGCGTATAGGCTTTCTAAATATTAATATTAGCTTAGCTATTTCTTATCCTACCGGTAGCATTTCGATCTAAGCACATCTCTGACGCCCATCATCACCACCGTTGGTTAAGCCAGATAAAGATGCTGCGTATTCGGCTAATGACAAAGCAAACTCATTTGCTGACCATTTTCCTATAAACTCAACCCTGGACACATTAAGTGCAGTATCACCTAATTTACCTACCGGCTTCGCAATGGCAAGTCCACATAAATTATCAAAATAAAGTTATAACTTAATACTACTATTATTATTACTATATACTACTTAATAAAACTTATAACAACGCGTAATCTTGATGTAAGTAAAGTCAGCGATACAGATGTTATACCAGCGATCATGATTTATGTTTTTATGAGTGTTAAAGAAATAATTGTTGTATTAGAGGATAAAGGAAGAGACGAACAATATGTGCAAATATGTGTCTTATGTTATTTTCGGGCAATAAATAAATAAAGAGTTTTAATTTAATATTAAACGATGAGGAATAGGTCTATAATTATTGATCTTCTGCCATCTGAATCTAAAGCGATCGATTCTTAATCTTAATTAAAAATCTATCATAATCGGCATTCTCCAGACCGTCCATTTTCTCCGCAACTCTTTTTTGCCGCACTGCTGCTTTTGTTATTGTTATATATTAAATTGGTGTTTTAAGCCGACTTAAGAAGAGAAGGAGATAACTAAAACAGCAAACGTTTTTGTTGGTTTTCCGATATTTTCATCTATTGCAAACCGATTTTAATATCTTTTTTAAATGTCACATATTTAGTGACACACTTTTGGGGGTGATCTAACATTGTACATAACATTTGGAAACAAAATTCTTCTAGACATTAAGCCTACTTCAAAGAAAGAAGGTCACAGGATCACAAGGCATTCCAGTCCTCAGGGGTGACAACGCATCTGCGTTTAGATTCTTAATCGAGGATAAATGTAGATGTCTATGGGCCACAACATCCACTTACCATCAGGTGGACTGTGTGCTCGGTTGTCACCCTTATTCTAAAAAAAAAATCATGTAACCGTACTTCTTATTATGAATTTTCTCTATGTCTATTTTATTCCATTACATTATATTAGTGCCTATAAAAATCCGCTGGTGATCTCCATAGAAATATGGATCTCCCGCATAGATTGTATTATAAGATGGATTTTGCATAGGTGACATGCTTGGTGAACGGGTTGTAAGCCGCAGTTTTTTACTATTTTGAGTCGCTATCAGGAAGATGCTGCTGCTCATCATCTGCTTCAATTTCCCTCTGTCGCCTCTTACCCCACGGGACGGTTTGGGTGGTGGATATTTTTATACCGTCACTACACGGTACCTATGTATATTATGAAAACTTATTGAAGATTAATTGAAAGTGAAATGTATATGATCAAGATAAGTGTTGGTTTTCTTTTTTGCTCACACTTCACCGTTACCTACTGCCCAGCAGCAGTGCCAGCACTGCTGTGTTCCAGTTGGAAGGGTATGGATACCCAGTACAATTACAGGCAATCCCATAAAAAAATTTTGTAATTTAAGACCAGTAAAGGACAATGGTTTCTTGAATTTACGCGAATACTACACATTGAATAAAATTATTTATACGGATTTTATCGCGTTTAATTAACTTATTTTTAATTCCCGACGTTTCGGGTGATTTAAAGCACCCATGATCACGGGGGGAGGGGACTGAGAAAAAGGTCAAAACAGACCCTACAACCAGTACGCTTAAAACAACTAGCGATTTAATAAAGAAATACTCCGAAAAATTAAATCACGACGTGAATTCTATAATACCATTACACAACGTATAAATAAATAATTTTCTTCAATAAAAGACAAGATAGAACGCTACATTTTAAGTGAGGCCCAACCCAAGCCAAAACTACGTTTAACTTAATACACGCCCCATATAGATCTTAAATATTTTTTTAAAGAATAATGGTGGCAATCAAGCACACAGAACACTCGATGGTAAGTGGATGCTGTGTCCCACAGCCATCTCTACATCTATTTATTTCCGATCTGTTTATCTCCAATTAACAGTCAAACTGTTTTGTCTTCCTTGTGAACTAAGATGAAATGCCCCGATTCCAGTAAAAAGGTCTTCCGTTCTCTACACTCTACATATGAAACACAGAGACATTAAGCTGCTATTTACGATAGTATTCAGTGAGAGTATGGTCGCAGTTGGAGGCGACTCATTCCTGCTACTACTATAACATAGCTGCAGCGTGCGTCAAGCAGTTGACTTCTCCTACGGGCTTATAAAGAAAGAATGAAGAAAGGATGTGTGCGTGAGTGCGGTCAATAAGTTGAGTATAGTTTCGTCGTCACTTGGAAATAACATAGTGTTCCATCTATATTTCATCGTTAGTCTGTGGTTGAAATATGATTTGTGATCCTAATTATTAAAAATGAAAGTACAGTTACCTATTGTCTGCATGGAGTTCATTGTATTGTTACGTGGGGGTCCCGTGGAGTTTCTTGGCGGAGTCCGAGGTACATCGCAACCGCGAGCGAAGACTGGGGTCTCGGGTAAGCTTGCTGAAGTTTGCAAAGGTCCTCGAGTGCCCGCAGAAGTTTCGCGTTGCTGGCGTTGCAGTGTGCGTCGTCGGGCTCCGCTTGCTCCCACGTCTGAAATACACCAAAATATGACTTAAATTTAACGTGTTTAGAAACCCTATATTATATACTAGGTAGAACTCCTTTTCAACCAAGGAGTCTGTCTGGATAGGCTTTACTCATCTTTGCCGCCAAATAGCAGTGTGAGTTTTTTGTTGTCATTGTTGTATGTTTTGTGTTAGATTATAACTTTTTTGTTCGAGTTAATGTATAATTAGTTCCAACTCATTTTTTTCAGAATTTAAACAATATTCTGTCTTCTTATCAATTATATCTTAGTTAGAAATAATTACAAATGACATAAATTTTTTATTAGATTGATTATTAATGACAAATAATATTAATCCTTCTTAATTTAAGGACCACAATATACGTAAAACATATTTTTTATTATATAAAAGTAACAAAACTTTAATTACATTCGCAGCAAATTTAAAGAATGCAAGACTTTATGCAAGTTAAGATGACACTTTTTTATTCAAGTTAAGACAAATTAGCACAGAATTTATCTAGTTGTTAGTTCGCAGCGCAGTTTTACCACATGAGGTTCTATCTCATAAAAGCTGCTGAGTTTTTCAAAGAATTGCGAAGAGAAAATGTTCGAGATGATCTGTCGCGTAATATAACATATGAAACGGTGTTCTGCAAGCATTTGCTTTTCATTTAAAACCATATGGAAGTCCGTAGTCTCTGCCTACCCCTCTGGGCGACAGGCGTGAGTGTTTATATATATTTAAAACAGGTATCAGCCTTCTGTCATTTTTGCTACCTGCGTTGATATAAATAGCTACAATCGCGCGGAACCTCTGGTTACAAACGTAGTCAGGGCTAGCGCGTTTTAGTCGAGGGACGTACTAGTGAATTTCAACGATTTTTAACACTGTTTACGTAAATAGATTTTTACATGTTTAAGTAGTTTTTATTGATGGTTTAGTATATTTAGTTATAGGGTAAAGATTGTATGAGTTTTAGTGTAATTTATATGTACGTTATTGGAAACACAGTCGTTAAAGTATTCAAATGAAAACATAATAATGAAAAACTAGCAAATAATTTCCTGAAATTATTAACGAATATTAATTTTAACACTCCGTGTTCATGTTTTCCTTTCCAGTATTTACTTAAATTATTCGTCAGTTTTACAGTTTTTCCATTCTTAAATTTAATAACTGGTATTTTAGTGACGTTAACATTTAAGAAATTACATTAAAATAAAACAACAACAGTTTTAAATTACATAAATAATTAAGATGTACTTTAAGTACTGTTTTTTACTCTTTTTTTATAGTCCTAGGTAACCACGGAATATGGTCCTTGACGTAGGAAGAGAAAAAGATACAAAGCCATACGGATACTCGCGCGCAACGTTAAGGTTTAATTAAGCTTGCGTGCGTATCTAATTAATAATAACTATGAGGGTTATTAAAACGTCGTCAATTAGACAACATCAAAGAAGTGTAACCTCTGTACGTGGTACTATAATTTATTCTGTGCCGATACGGAGAATAGTTAAGAGAATAAAAGTGTTTAAACTTTAAAGTATACAAAACGTATTAAATCTATATACAGCTGTATCTTACCTGTTGGTAAAGTTCTTCTGTCTGTTGAACCGCTTTTAAAGTTACTACTTCTTCTGGTTTTATTAAAGCTGGTCTCCATGGATCGCGTCTTAAGGCTGTTTGTTGTGTCACGGTGTGGAGGCACGGCAGGAGGTTCTGACGGTCTGGACGTGTACAAAAGGATTTTCTTGTTTATACAAATAATTAAACTTAAAACAACATAAAGTTGGACAGCTTCCTTTTAAACTATATAGCGATAAATATATTGCCAGATAACCAAACAGCAAGACATACTGGTTATGAGCAATGTTTAGAATAGTGTGGAAGCCGTGTGAAGTAATTCATAACGTATTTAGCTATACTCGTATAGTAAGGTCATGGACGTAATTTTCTAGGTCCATGAGTAAGGTAATTTAATATCTTATATTATATTTCAAAAATTTTATATTTACGTAACTTTATTACGTAACCTATGCGAAACATTGGAAATTATTGATATTGCACCAAAAAGCCTAGACTAGTAACTGTAATTAGCACACAAGAAAAATGATTAGAATGGTAACACAACTGTTTATTAAGCTTTAACACTTCAGTCAGATGATAATATTATGTTGAATTTTATCATAACTATTGCAACGCTTCACAGGCCCAGTGCTGAACACAGGCTTACCCAAGAAATGGAAATAAAACTTGGTTCTGAGCCACCTGCATCGACTTTTTGCAAGTTTTATCAGGTCGTCGCTGTATCTAATGAGGTACCACCCTACACTTCGCCTACCAGTACCAGGCTGACAGTCGAGAATCTTTCTTCCCATCGGCTGATGGTTCTTCGAGCTACAGCTGGCTCATTGCCACTTCAGCTTACAGATTTTTTGGCTATGTCGGTTATTCTGGTTCTACTACGTACATCTTTATTACAAATTCTATCACGTAGAAAAACTCCAAGCATAACCTCCATAGCTTGTTATCGGCCTTACGCTTCCTCGTTCCAGCAGTGAAGGACCACATCTTAGATCCACTTTATCAATGGCAACACGCATTGTTTTTATACTATTGTTTTCAAATTTTGAGGTATGCGTCGTACCTCAAAATAGGGATGGAAAGGAAAAAAAAAAAGGAATGTGTTGCAATGTACCGAAGTCTGCTCTACCGAATTAGATCCGTCGATTGACTTCTCTGTCAATGATAAGTCCAAGTAGGTACGCCTAGTTGGACAGTTTGTACTAGGTAAAATGCCCGTCATCAACTTCGAGCGTAGTGATTCCAGCAAATACTGGCATAGGTGCGACATGGTCACGTGTAAATGACCTTAGTTTTGTCAATGCTCATCATAGTAACTACCAGTTTGGACATTGAACATAATGATAAGGCCTTCTGGGAGATGAATTAAAAAAACACAAGAAAACTACTGCAAAAGCTCAAAATAAAAATTCGAAGAGTAGCCGGTCAGCGAAAACAGCAAAATGACAAAGAGTCTCATCATCTGGAGATGAAAGTAAAAGAAGAGCAGGACACACCATGTATGTATTGAAAGGAAGTATATTCCGGTTTCATTGAAGGGTGGATATCATGCTCATTATGTGGAAGATGGGCTCATAATAGCTGCGTAGGAATAGATGATGATGATGTTGAAGCCACCCATGTCTGCGAGTTCTGCCAGCTCAAGTAATCATCTTTGTGATCATTCTCATCACCCATCTTACCTATCTTACCAGCATCATGGGGCAAGACGGGGCAATTTTTTTTTCTCTTAAATGTGTTAGTTACCAAAAGTTAACCATATATAGTGACACCAAACATTAGAATAATAATAATTAGTTGTTAATTAAAAATAAATATGATTATTTCACTATGTAGTTTTTTATATTTTTGACCTTTAAAGCTTAAGTACTCCATGTTACCACCCTTTCCGCTATGTGTATAGATTATAATATAAAAGTTCTTAGTTCCGTATGAGTTGCTATAACATTTACCCGAATTCGATAAAACGTTGGTGAGTTTTTTTGTGCACTCCCGCGATGGTTTCAGTTAAATCTCTATACATAAAAAACATTTTCTGTCCGTTAGGTGGCGCTGATGTCGAGATCTAGAAATCACTGGTGCGAAGCCGTGGCGGATCGCTGGTAATGAATAATTGTTTGTTTGTCCGTTTTTTATGTGTTCATATACCATTTATGCTATTACTACAAAACTTCGGTGAGTTGGTGTGCGTGCGAATGTTTTCAAAAAGCCATTACAACACATGCCAGGCACAGCAAGTAAGATATAGAATTCGTAGGTTATTATATTAAAGCGCTGATAAGTAATATAGGTGAAAAGAGGAATATGCTAGGGGTGCAACCTGTTGATTGGCGGAAAAAGTTCTCGTGACCTACACAACCCGGTGAGACCAAATTTCATCGACTGGTGATGAGCAGTGGTATCATTAGTGCGAGTGCTCTGTCTTCGCTATTCTGTTTGCCGAGTGTGGTGAGTATACACAAACCTTTGAAGTGAGGTGAGTTAACACACTTTACGGAAAAGACTTAAACCCCCAGGTATAGTGTACCTAAAAATACTTCTCTGATAGTAGTGGTAAAATATTAATGTCCTGTGTGTTGTTTAATAGTAAAAGAATTATCGAATTACCTTCTTCTTAACTCCATAGTTGGAGTTGGTAAAGTGTCCGCCTTTTTGATGTGGCGTTTTTCCGTAGGTTGCATTATTTCTGTATACTCGTCGTCAACTTCTTGAACTGGTGAGGGCGGTAGAGGTGGGAATATAGGTGACTCTGGCGTTTGTGGAAGCGGCCCTTTTTCGTTACCTATATTAGGTGAAGGAGGCAATGGAGATCTATACGGATGCTCCACTATTTGAACGTTTAATGGAAAATCTCCTCCGCTGGAAACAGCCGAATCCGAGGAGGATGGCTGCCGAACTAAGCTAACTGGCATGTCCTTCGCACTAGTTGACTTGTGCATACTGTTTGATCGTCTGCCAGAAGAACGGTCTCGACGATCAATCGATCTTTGACTTTGTATCTCGTTATGACTTGATGATTTCTGGATATCGTGTCTCCTATGTTTGTCCCTAGAGCTATAACGGTAATTTGTTTCTAATATTTCCTTAGATACGTCATCACAGTATTCATCCTTATGTATATTCCAGTCTTTAGGTATGTATGGCGTAAAAAGTTTTTGGTCCCGACTCTGGTTTAGTATAGCGCTTATGTTATTTTCAATTTTACGTAATGGTGAAGTTTCGCCACTGGAGCCTCTTTCACCGCTTTCCGGGTCTTCTTCTTCCTCAACTGTCGTAATAAGTGCTTGCCTACTGGCACTGTTGCCATCACTCTCACCGAGACTAGGTAGCGATATCACTCTAACCATATTAGGAGGAACAGTAGTTAGTTCATTTACCGTTTCATTACATTCTATTTGTGGAGCTTCTTCAACTTTACCTTCTTTGATTAAAGATTGTATATTATCAAATGTTGAAGAATACTTTTTGAAATCCGTAAATCTGTTTTGCGGGGACAGTTTACTTTGCACTATGTTACTTTTGGGTGTTACACTTTTGTCTCCGGTGACGTTTCTGCTTTTTGGACTGTGACCAAAATATTCTGGGTTAATATATCTATCTTGACCGTTGTTGAGATCTAAACTAAGCCTGGATTTTGGTGAATTAATTTCTTTGCTAATTCTGGAATTAGGCGTGCAAAGATCTATGCTGTATCTCGAGTTAGGTGTATTGAGTTCGCGACTTAGACGTGAGTTAAGGTCAACACTGTATCTTGATTGTGGTAAACTCAAGTCTGAGCTAGGTCTAGAGTTGTATGAACCGACAGATCCAGAACCACTTATTGATACACTTGATCCGTCTATTGATTTGTCTGTGCTTCTGTTCAAGCTGTGAGTTTGAATTAAGTTGTTCGCGTTTGACGTTTTACTACTATTAGTTTTGTTGAAAGTTGGTAAATGTTTTCTGTTTTTGCCTTTCCGAATAACGTAGGTGCCACATGCAAGATCACGTCTATTGTCATGCTCGTCAGATGTTGGTGACGCTAAAAGATCGCATTGTGCTATCGGAGGAGGCGGAGGCCAGTATTCTTCGCCCCAATCGTCATCTATTCGTTGCGGTATAGAGTTTGTACTTGAATGTGACTGATCGCCTGATTTTCTTCTTCTTCGTCCTATAACCTGTAATCATAAGGAATTCTATATGATATACGAGGTATTTTCAAAGAATGGTTTATTGCAACTATAAATATTGTTTAATCGAAAATAATGAAGCGGATACAAGGCTACTTTGCAATAACTGGTGAAATTTGCAGAGAAGCTTCAGAATAATTTAGGCAAATGGTGAAGAAAAATTAATTTAAAAAATCTCAAACATTCTGTCCTTTATCTTGTAATACATTATTTTAACAGATTTTGAGGACTGCGCTCGCACATATTTGTAAGGGTCAATCAGTAGGCCAGAACGTTGTCCATAAATCACATTCAATGTGACATCATTTCAAATAAAAGTAGAAGCCTTATTTACTCGTATTTTCAAAAACTGCAATAACTGTGTATCATTATGTACATATTTTCACTTAAATTTAAAATATGGCTACTCTTTGAAAAATAACCTGTATAAGAATATAATAATAATAAAAAAGATTAATCTGCTAATATTATCATACTTATAATACATTAATAAAATTGCACCTTGTAAATTGTAAATTCACGAGAATTTAGTAAAGACGTCTTGACATATAAAGAACTCGAAATCTTTATAGGAATGCAGTAAATATTATTCATTTATCCTCGTGAACATTGACACTAACATACTTTATTAAAGGGAAAACAAAAAGAAAAGGTTTTAAGTTATTATTTATATAAGTTGTATATTAGTCAAGTATGTTAAGTAATATTAAGGAATTTATGGAAGAAAATAACCCCTGGGAAAGGTGATCGCTACCAAGCTATTTCAAATTTGTTTTGTGTTGACTAATTGTGTAACAAACATGATTGTAAGCTGTTATTTTTTGAAAAAGTCCCGCTGGGTTTCTTGCTTGTTCTTTCCGGGACAAAGGTTTTTTCTGAACCAGTGGTAATTAAACAAAAGAGTGACTTTCAATAAGTATAATTAATAGCCTATTATGAATAGAAAAGTTTCTGTTCGTGTTACTTAAATACAAAAATGTAATGTATTATACCTTTGTGCTTCCGGGAGTAAGTAGAGGGTCATCACCATCGAGGGACACTTCCCATGCTATAGAATTGCGTTTCGAAGGCGTGGTGGCAGCGGGCGGCGGCGGTGGGAACGACTCTTCTAAAGAATCATCTGAGAAATGATCATCATCGTTGCTCCTACTCGAACGTCTCGTTTTCAGCCCATCCATTACGTCCTCCGAAGAACCTCTACACACTTCTCTATGCCTCTCCATAGAACCGGCGAGAGTCCGCGGAGGTATTTTACCCCTGGGTGACAACATTTCACCATCGGATCTGCTATCACGTTTTACGTAGCCCTTTCTCTCTAAATTTTTATTATTCGATGGTGAAATTTTTTGGACATTGTATGTTGGTGAATGTGACTGTCTGTTAAACTGAATGTTCGGTCCCGGATAAATTGTAACGGGATGTTCATTGTAAGGTTTGTCATTGAAGTCGCTCGAAAAACCCATGAACGGGAATACTGGAGGGTTCTCAAAGCTAGGTGATTTTGTTTGTGTGATAGGTGGAGCCGCTTGCCGTGGTGGTAGCCATGCTGACGTTGTGTCAGCATGTGGCGGGCGCTCACCATGTTGGAGTGAAGCAAATCTATACGGAGGCACTGGGGCTGGTTGTAGTTGAAAGCCGTTCGTTTCAATATTATCTTTCTCCCAGCCGTAAGGTCGCTGGTGTTTGGTTTTCGGCTGCAATGAATTAATAATACAAGTTTAACATTTACATATAATTTGTGTATATGAACGGGTAAGTTTAATTGTTGTTGACAATGTTATAAACAGGCAGGACTTTAAATGTAATATAATTTTATATAATTATTTGATATTCATTCATTCATTTATTCATTCATTACATTCCGTCAATAGTTAACTGATGAACGTAGGCTTCTCTCATAGGTTGCCTTAAACGAAAATCTTTTACAGTATTTCTCATGATTAACCTATTAATGTAAGTTTTGTATTAATGATCACACAAAACAGCTGTTTTCTCTCTTTCACTGATTGTTCTTTACAGATGCTTTGGCAATTAGAAGCTATATACTCGTAGATGTGACTTAGATTATTTATTGATAAGCTGATTATTTCTGAAATCTTTTGTTTATCAATAAAAATCGAAATTCAGGATATATATGTAGTATGTGCAATGGGATTATAGCATATATTTCGATTCAATATTTTTAGATGTTTTTGAATCATCATAATTTGGCTTTTTGTCGCGATTACCTTAAGGGCGGCAAAAAATCAAAAGGAATATTAAAAATATTTATGTAAAATTTTTGGGTTATTAACTTACGAATGTGGTCTGAGTAGCAGTGGTAATACCATTAACACTAATAATGGAATCCAGCCTTTCAGTGGTTTCGGTTGGCTCGACTGAAATGGTGCGCTTCCCTGAATTTGCTGGCGAAACTCTGAAAACAAAATAATATCTATGTATGATGGAATATAAGTACTGTTTACATGTTTAACATCGTCCCGACCATTAGAATCAGATTTGATTAACCACAATCCTCGCAAAAAATCAAACACTGATTACGAAACGACCCACAAAGAAACCGATACGCGAGGCTATAACATTCCAAAAAAGAAAATGGGTTGGTGCTACCACAGTTTAAAGTTAGCCCAACAATTGTGAAATTAATGTACTTGTGCAGGGCAACGACGGGGGCCTTGCGGGGTAGTGGGCGGTGGGACATTATGCCAGCACACTACACAAAATCTGCTGTACAATACATGCGGTTGATGCGAGAGTGTTTTAAACTAATTTTGAGTGCAGTTTTCGTAAAATATATCTATAATTCTGAGTTAATACCGTTGTAAGGTAGTAATATGAGTTCCTAAGTAAACTTGAATTAAAATGACGCCGTGCTTATGTTTTCCCCACTTTTGGATAAAATTTTTCATCAGAATACGAGTACATTATACGAAAATATACGAAAACTGAGAAATAGTATTAAACTGAGTATATTATATATATTAAAAATGAGGTAACGCCGATGAGAGTTGTAGCAAATCAATAAACTAAAAGGAAATTGAAATACGTGATATTCTTACCGAAACAATAATTGTTTCTTGAAGCGTGGAAAATTTCGAGTGACATAGTACACGAAACAGTAAAAGGTACATGAACATTCCACCGACTAACGTATAACGTCGGAACATCGGATCGCTGGAGTTGTTCAAAGCCCCTTACTATTACTGATATTCCAAGCACCTGTTGAGGAACTTAACGGACAACAAATTGGTTTTCTGTAGAGCTTCAATTCAAAATTACATGTAGAACATAACAGAGTGTTCGATACGTTCGTATCGTAAGTACGAATATATACGATTTCATTCTTAAAGACTTGAATCTACACTTGTACGATAAAAACAGTATTTATCGTAATTAACAATACAAGTACTTTGATATAGTATAGTAACTACTAGCTGCGAAAACCCGCTTCGCTGGGTTATTTTTGTCAAATATTTATTCATGCGTGTATATTTTATTAAATTAGTTATTTCTTAAATTAAGATTACATGATTTTTCTTGTTAAATTTTTTTCTTACAAATTTTTTTATTCACTATACAAAAATACTTTACACATAGTCATGTACTGAATACTTATATTACAATCTACATTTACTGTCTTATGTTCTGGCGCATACACGAATAATTTTTTTTCTGTCCAACGCGCGAAAAAGCTACATAGAGTTGACCGTGTGAAAACCAGGTGCTCCCAAATTCTATCCACAATATTGGAACGTTTGATCTTGTGCCTTATTGATAGTTATACTATAAACCTATCATAGAGGAAACTGTAACCATTTGAAACAGAACGATAAATCAATTGAAATTAATGGAATTCTTGGTATAAAAACGGATTTTCTTTTTTCTTTGCCAGTTAGAATTACTGCCTCAATAATGTTATATTAATATATTAATATATATATATAT
>DWHP01002956.1:0-13868 GCA_018247895.1 Parnassius honrathi
ACGTACGGGAGCATAAAAAACGGACGTAAGTACACTTCGACGTTGCTATCGGTACTAAAAGGGCGACGCTTGAGGCGTGGAATGAGGTGGTGCGGCGGGAGGTAACGGCATTCTTGAAGTGAACGACTAGTAGGTTAAAGAGCCTGGGTGGTATTAAGCACCCCTATCTCACTCCACACTCCAGCCCTATATTCACTTGAGTATGAACATGCCCTCCTTACATTATTTGATTGGTTGGGGTACCAATACCTTAATATATCGACTATCTCTCTAGGCATACTCGTTTCCCTCCGAAGCTTATCCCATAATAGGTTGTACGAGACAAGGTCAACTGCCTTCGACAAGTCCAAAAAACAGGTGTGGATAGGCGTTTTTCTCGTAACATAATACTGGACGGTATGCTTGAGTCGCAAGATTGCAGTTTCAGTGAACAGTTCAGGTTTAAACCCAAACTGGGCCTTATGTACCTGTATATGTTTACTTAGTCGAAAATCAAGCAAACCATCCAATACTTTCGCTATCATAGTAGCTAGCGAGATCGGTCTATAATTGTCCTTGTCGGCAGCATCGCCGGTCTTATTCTTTCGAACTGGTACCACAATGGTCTTCATAAGTCTCTGAGGTAAGTATTCATACCCTACACACACAATAAAGAGCATAGTCAATACTCTAGGCAGATGAACTCCCGCGTAATGCAGGTGCTCAATACTGAGATCATCATGTCCAGGTGATTTACCACATGTCACATTATTTATGACATTTGCGACTTCTTTCGCAGTAAATCTGGCAAGTTCACTGCACGATTTCTCGTAAATATCGAACACACCGGTCTCAATGGAGATTCCACTTTGAAGTGTTCCCTAAAATTCTGCGATATGATGGGACTCACTCTTACCATCGACACTCGCAGGTAGGCATGATGCAGTTTCCAGCTTCTTAGTTTGTTTCCAAAACCTCTTAAAATCTTTTTCTTTGTGGTGGGTAGCCAAAATATCCATTTTTATTTGATTCTCATTGTCTTGACACTACTTAAGCTTTGATTTAAAACACCTCCTAGCTTAACAAGCCTAGCACAAACACTAAATTCTACAGGAAAATCAATATTTCTTAAATTATTATGAAACAGAAGCAGAAACTTTTTTATTCAATGTATAACAATTCTTATTGAAAGTCATTTTATTCATTTACCACTGGTTCGCAAAAAAAACCTCTGTCCTGGGAAGAACCATTAGGAAACCCAGCGGGACTATTTTTTTTCAATAATAGCTTACAATCATGTTTATAATTAACAACACAAGACAAATTAGAAATATCTTGGTAGTGATCACTCTTCCCAGGGGTTATTATCATCCATAAATCTTAATATTATAATAACCCTTTTTACACAAACTCAGTTTAATAACTGTTACGGCCCTCAGTTGCCCCGATAAAAGTCGACTGGGCTAGGGCCCATCGGTAACCAGAGGGTTCGGGCCCAAATGGCCTATGGATAATTATTATGTAATGGCTGTATAAGCAAACACGCTTACCTCGGTGAAGTCAGATCATATGATACACTTTCTTCACTACACGCACACTACCTATACATAACTCTGACGTCGCCTTATGGTCGACCCTACTCCGGAACCAGGTAAGTTGGTTTGCTTGCTAGTCATATGTATAATAATTCTCCACAGGCCATTTGGGCCCCCCTCTGTTGCTCGTCGAGCTGGTTACTCATGGGCTCTAAACTAGTCGACCTTTCGTCGGGGCAACTAAGGGCCGTAACAAAGGTACTCACTGGCAGGGCCAAACACCAACTCCGCTTGTCCCCTAGGAGCAGGAGGCTCGGCACATCCGATACCTACCATTGGACGTGATTCAGAGCTCCAGGGGAGCCCTAGTCTTCCCACGTACCAAGTGAAGGCCACACAGTGTTGTGAACCCGAATCCAATAGAGCGCGAACCGTTAAACAGTCACCACTCGGGTTGTACACCTTCACTGAGGCCGTCGGCAATAAAACAGTTTGACAATTAGACTTTTGACGGCTCAAAGGATCAGTGGAGGAGGCCGTGGTGGGAGCTAGGGCGGCCGCTACCTAGCTGGAGCTGCCTCCATCGGACCGGCACTCGAACCAAGGGTCCCGAAAGCGGCATTCCGGCGGCATCTCAATGACCCGCGGTTGGAAATCACCGAATGGGCCGACCTGGGGAGCTTCAGGGAACCTCGGTCTTGAGGCCCGGGACAGATTCGAGGTCGCAGGAACCCCGTAGTACCGGTACCGACCAAAGATGACCGGTGGTACTCCGTCGCGGCCACTCAGCTAACGGGGGTGAGAAGGGTCTAGCTGACCGCTGAGTGGCCTTAAAGTTCCTCTCAACACGCTGAGTGGGGCGACGACCTCCCCGCCCCTGGGGTGAAGACCCCCCGACTGGTCGAGGGAGGGACCCCCTTCAAACGCACGGGCACGGTGACCGGCAGGGGAGTGCCATGCGTCGCCCGACAGAGGGCGTGGCTGAGCGCCCCCGCCCGTAGTGCCGGCGCTCCTTGTCGATGGTTCGCCTAGCCGGGACCGGCTTACCCAATAACTTCGGGCACAACGTCACCCGGTGATCGGATGCTTGACAATAGGAGCAGGGGGTGCCTCCCTGGCCGCTAGACCGCTATAAGATGGTAGGGGGCGGCGTTCTCCCGCGGGAGCTCCGCTCGGTCTTAGGGGGTTGGCGACGACTTGCCCGGCGGATTCCACCTCTCCCTGGGTACGGCTCGGTTGGCTGCCCATAGGTCATCGAAGGTGCCCGCTGCGTTCTCAATTTGCCGGCACTGCTCCTCCAGGAACCGCAACAGGTCCCAGAAGGGCGGAATATACGAGGCGCCGTCCCCGTCGTACCTCTCCTCAAAATGGATCCGAAGATCGAGAGGCAGGCGGGACAGCACTATGTGGAGCAATAAGAGGGACCATTCGTCCACCGAAAAATCCAGCTTCCTTAACGAATTACAGGCTACCACGACTGGATTTACGATATCCGGACGTAGTCTGGCCCGTTCCCTAAGCAGCGGGAGGTTTAGAAGCTGCCTAACGTATTCGTCCGCAATTTCCCGGACGTTGGCGTACCTTCTTGCGAGGAGGTCCCGGGCGGCCCGGTAGGCGTCGTCCGAAAATTTCAAATGGCCGACGATGCCCAGGGCCAGGAGTGAGCCCAGGAGGTATGCCATCTTCTGGATTGGTGTCAAGTCCCTCCGGGCGTCCACTAGGCTGTCAAAAAGGCCAATAAAGGTCAGTTAGTTGGAGAGGACCCCTGAGAACCTTGGCAGGTCCAGAGTTGGGAGTCGTCCCAACAGCTCCGGCTGAGTAGGCTGCTTCCGAGGGGACTCGGGCAGGACACTCAGCCGAGCTTCACGCGCTTCATTAGCACACTTGACCCCCGCCTCGATCAAGTCGTCCGTGAGCGAAAAGAATTGCTCGTAGTCCGCGAGGCAGGAGTCTAGGACTCCCTATTCCGCATCCGAGGCCAAAAGCTCAGTGCAAGCCTCCTCCACTACGGCCCTTCGGGCCATGAGCATGCTCGAGTCGATTCTCTAAACTATAGACCCGATCGAGTCGCCCTATCAAGGTATGGGCATTCGCGGCCCAACGCAGCTCCGCCTGCAGGCGAAGCGCCGGTGGCTTGTGCGGTGGCATCACTACTAAATATAAATTACTATTTAATTAAATTAAATACAATTACACTACACGGCAAGTACACACTACAGTCGGTCAGCAAAGATGCCTCGCTCAGGAGAGATTGCCTTCGGCAATTTAATCTACTTAATCGAAATACCTGACGCGTAGGTACCTAACCCTTAACTACTTTCCTGCTTGCGCAGCCTAACGTGCGTGGTTCTACCCACCGGTCCGCTTACAAAAAAGAGTGATTATATTAAGGTCAGGCGTGATTGAACAGACAATCAACCACGCTCTGCTACCAATAAATGTTACGGCCCTCAGTTGCCCCGGCAGAAGTCGACTGGGCTAGAGCCCATCAGTAACCCAACTCGACGGGCAACCACAGGGTTCTGGCCCAAATGGCCTACGGGTAATTATTATGTAATGGCTGTACACAAACTTACCGAGTTCTGGAGGTAGGGTCGACCACAAGGTACTGTCAGGGGCAAGTAAATGGTAGGTGTGAGTGGTGTGAGGTGTGTAGTGTAACCTGACGTCACCGATGTAATCGGCCAGCAAACCCACATGCGTTGGCCTGCTCCACAAGGTGCAATCACTCCAGTGGGCCTTCACCGTTATCTTAAATCAAGTCTAACGTCACTTAGGACAAAACTATAATCGAAGAGGAACTCGATCACCTCCCGGGTCACAAAGTTTTAGCGTTCCACCCTACAAGCAAAATTCCTTCGTACGATATCAAATTACTACTCAAGTAACTCGACAACGCAAATTAATGGCAATCGAAGTTAAATTAATCACTCAAACTCAAGGAAAACCTTGTTGTCCCGTATGCGAACGAAAAAGTCTTAACGCGACCTAACGATTCTAACGTAACTTCCAGATATCTAACAGACACGGCCGTCGCGGACAATTGAATGTTCCAGCTATTTGGCACGGTCGCAGCCCGCCAAACGAATGCCCCCGGCCCAAACCGTCAAACCGGTTTTTCGCCAGAGACGAGCGTTTTCGCAAGTTTTAAGTTGTTACGATTTGTCCTAAACACGCATAATACAAACAACACCAAGACAACAGTACCAACAGTAATAAAAAATAACACTAACAAAAAACCGTTAAAAATAACACTTAGTAAGGTTTTATAAAGTAAAGCCTATACAACTATTACAAAATATGGCATTTAAGCAGCAAAGTTAAGAAAAAAAAGGATGCCGCAGAGGCACCAACATTAATCCTCTGACTGAGGCAGAATTGTGTCGCTCATAGGTGTAGAGTACACATTTGGCATTGACTGTCCTGACTGTGCCAGAGGAAGAAGAGATTTCACTAGTGTGTAGTAACACTCCTAATAATTACTCATATACAAATTGATATACCTAATTTAACTTCATTACATTATTTTTTAGTTTGAATGCAATTCACAATAATAAATACTTGGATAATTGATAGAATCGTGCGTTACTTTGCGGAATTCCATTATAATAAAGATATTAATAGTTAATTCGCAACCATCCGCTTAATTAAATACAATGATGTGTCTTAACTGGATTGAAGAGCACCTCACGCTCTCCCACAATTGCGTGCACTAATCCCGTCACCACTAATCCCAGCACCACTACTTCCAACACAACTACTCCCGGCACCACTACTCCCAACACCACTATTCCAGGAAAGACACACCATCGACGACAATATGACAACAAGATGCCTCGTGTAGAGGCGAAACACGTGTCGTATTGTCGTCGATTGTGTGTGTTTAATTAAGCGGATCATTGTATTAAATTAAGCGGACGGTTGCGAATTAACTATTAATATATTTATAAATACTTTGACTAATAATTACTGATGTTATAACATGAGATGAAAGCTGGGGTTGGTCCTTATCTCAAAGTAAGTTTTATAATTTTGATTATTAGGGCAGCAGTGTATGGCTAATACATTAACTGGTGTTGATAAGACGGACACCAAAAAACTTGGATTTGGCGCACGTAGGCATTATCCATTTTACGTTCGGATTTAATTTTTTGGAGTGTTTATGAGGTCACTAGTCGTTTTTAGTGTGCCATTTGTTGGGACGTTTTTAACCTTTTTATAAGTGCTTACGTTCGACAATAGTTCTTGTATTTTAAAATTATAATCTGACGTATCCGTGACTACCGTGGCGTAATTAGGTATTATTAAAATAAATCGATAAATTTGACAGTAGAGACCACCAAATATCTTTAAATTCGAATCGTTATGACTTAAAAACCGATAACGGTTGTTAAGCGATCGTTATCTATGTCGAGACTCACAGGACAGTTCTGCAACGCATCAAAGATCTCTATAAAATTTTATAAAGGCCACTATTCTGTATTTGATTTCTTTTCTATTTAAAAGGCTACAATTCCAGTGGTTATTCATTTGAGACTCCCTACTTTTCGCATGGTGAACTGTGTGTTGGCTGTTCGAAAGTGTTAGGGCGCCATCGTCGCGCCATGAGCGAAAACGCACCGAGGCCTAAATCACGTGACTAAAGTTGTACAGTACTGTGGTATATATAGAACAGCTTTGTACTATCACACAGAGTGTTGACCGCTTCGTGGGCTGAATACCTTGTCCAGCGGGAGATCACCTCTTTTCTTCGAGGGTTAATTCCTCGAGAATCAAGTGCGTTTCGCTTGTGCAGCGACGACGACGCCGCAACAAAAGTATGAACCGCCCAAAATTTGCTTGTGCTGACGGCGTGACTATACATTATGCAATGTGGTTTACATACCAATTTAACTATAAATCCTTTAATCTACTACGGTGAGGGCAACTACAAACTGCATCTTAAATCAGTCACTTTTATAGACAATTTGTACATTACTTTTGAATGTCAATGCGCTTTTTGACGAATAAGTTTTTCTTGTAGTAAAGTAGAGTCAAATTAGCATACAGTTCACCTGATAGTATGTGGATGTTGTGGCTCTTATACATCTACATTTATCCTTGTTCAAGTATCAAAATGCACCCCTGAGGACTAAGATGGAATACCTCGTTTCCAGTAAAAAGGTTATCCGGTTCTCTACACTCACTATACGGAACACATTTTCGCTGTCTCATACTGGCAAAGCGAACTGTAGGGCAGTGCCCCACTAGATGGAGTATCAAAGTAGTAAGAAATGCAGGAAGTGGATGCAAATGGTCCAGTACTTTTTTGGCATTTCTTGGAGTATTGATGAGGATATTATTTATGTCATTAAAAGTACTTGTACTGTTATGCATTCCGTGGTAAAAGTAACTTATTATAAAAGCTTTATTTTCAAACCGTAATTACGGTTGAGAAGTGATACTTTTTTAAGCAAGAAAATCGTAATAAATTATTGTCCGCCGAAGCTCAACTGCAATGAAGCTCTTTTTCCGACCAACCCCTTTTTTACTATAAGACAAGGTAATTAATGGTTTTATAGATAAATATGAAAATGTTAAGTAAAACTAAAATATATCCATTTCACTTTTATTTAATATTATTTCATATGCTTTTATGCGAGAACTTCATCATAAAAATAACTTGTAAAAACTTGTTCAACTCTTTTCCATCTGTCGTGGTGTTATTTTTATCCTATACAATTATACTACTAGTGTTTTAGGGAAGCCACTAATTAAAATAACTTCTTATATTTACGTGAATACTGTACATAAAATTAAAATAAAAAATAATTTTATGGATTTTCTCGCGTTAAATTTTATAAAATCTGAAACTCAATTCGCTATGGAGCTAGAGGCAAATAACTCTTTAGTTTTCTTTGATGTTTTAATTATACAAAAACCTTATAATACCGTTGGTCATACTGTCTTTAGAAAAATACCCATACTTACCGATATTTAAACTAAGAATTTCACAACTATCCTGCACAGTTGGCATCTATGGGAAAATCTTTTTTCAGAGAGTAACAGTTAATGCGTTGCCCCGTTAAGCAAGTTTTGCACGACAAACTTCGGTCCCGCGCCTACGTCACAGTGACTAAGTGGAAACCGGTCACAGTTGGGTGTATCCAATAGCTACTGTACTGCCATATATCAGAGAAGTCACAGACAAAATTGGCTACCACAACATCCCCCTCCCCACCCCCGTGACAATGGTTGCCGTAAAGTGCCCGAAACTACAAGTAAAAACTTAAAGAGACAATTCTACAAAACGTCGATGATTTCAATACTATTTTTTAGTTAAAATTTAATTTACATCATGATAAATTTATGGTTAAATTTTACGAACATTCTATCATTGACGATTTCAGGGGACTGAAACAGTGTTTTTCTTTCGGGGTAAGTAATATAATATAAAAAAGTAGCGAAATATGTATTAGGTTAGGGAGTAAAGCAACAAAAACAGTGGGATATTCTGTTGGTACAGAGTGTCCAAAAAATTTATTTAAAAATTTTTACAGTCAACAAGATCAGACTCGCCTTCTAGCTGTTTCGACTAAGGAATCCAGCCACTGGTTACACGCTCTACCATCAATTAATCTCGGCAAATTGCTTAATGGGGAGAACTTGCGCATCGCCGTAGGAATCTGACTTGGAACGTCAATTTGTCAACCTCACCAGTGCCCCTGTGGTAGCAGCGTCGATGAGCTTGGGCTCCACGGACTCTCATGCAAGGAAAGTGCAGGTAGGTTCTCCGTCACGGTTCTTTGAACTAACTCATCCGAAGGGCTCTTGTCCCCGTAAATATTCCCTCGGTTTTAGAGCCTTGCGGGATATTTAGAGACGATGGCAAGAGACCCGACGGTATGACTTTGGTCCCTTGGGAGAGATGTAAAGCCCTAGTGTGGGATGCTACTTGCGTCTACACTTTGGCGGCCTCTCATCTCAAAGGTACCACTTCAAGAGCCGGGGCGGCATCAGAGGCAACCGAATTTAGTAAATGGCGCAAGTATGAGTCTTTAGGAAATTACTACATATTAGTGCTACTTGCTATAGAGACTATCAGTCCGTGGGGTCCATGTGTAGTGAAGTTCCTAAAGGAACTGTATTTATGACTGGTCGTCGCTGCTGGTGATAAGAGAGCTGAATCTTTTCTCACTTAAAGGCTAAGTATAGCTATTCAGCGAGGAAACGCAGCCAGCCTTCTTGGCACTATACCACAGGGAGCGGGACTTTTTGACTATTTAAATTTCTCAGTTTTGGTTTTTCTGTATTATAGTTTCTTTGCTTTTATATTGCGTATAATTAGTATTAATTGTAAATATTACAATTTTAGTTATTATTTTTAGTTTCTATATTGAATAAGATTAATATCAACGTTTGAT
This sequence comes from Parnassius honrathi, assembly GCA_018247895.1. Taxonomy (NCBI): domain Eukaryota; kingdom Metazoa; phylum Arthropoda; class Insecta; order Lepidoptera; family Papilionidae; genus Parnassius; species Parnassius honrathi. Next base: position 8,918 of record DWHP01002956.1, read on the forward strand.
ATACTTTTACTCTAGTCCATTTTTGTGCGTTGTCGCCGGTAACTACTAAGCTAGGCTAGGACTAGTGCCCGTGAATAATCAGCTCTACGAGCAATCCAGGGGAGAGCTCAGTGGCTTACGGAAATTTGTTATATAAGGAATGCACAAGCACACAACTTACCTAGTTCAGGAGTAGGGTAGACCACAAGGCTTCGTCAGCGTGGTGTGAAGGTAACAAACATATAAACATGACTTTGCCCTAAATTGGTTGATTGTTTTGCTGTTTTCCATCCTTTCGTATAAAAGAAAATTATATTACTTGATCAGTATATGAAATTAGTTGTACATAAAAACATTATTTCAGTTGATCGACTGGAATAGTTTCTAACTTTAAGATCAAGTAAATCGAATATCGAACAAAGTTCAACAGTCAGTTTGTTATTTTACATGTCAGTTATATGCACGAGCTGAATTTAAATGAAAATATGCTAAATGTACTTTGAATAAATTAGACGCACCCCTTTTTCACTTAAATCAGCGTTTTAGTTGCTGATCTTTAAATCTAATACAAAATTAGTTGATCAAATTAACTTACCTGTAAGTGACCCTCGATCAAAATTATATGAAGTTGACGCCTCCTCTGTATATGTATAATATGTAGTCATGAATTGATGGGCCGAATCACACGAATTTTAACCTTCGGAAGGAAAAATAAGATTTTTGCTGGTATCCCAACATATATCAGCTCCCACTGGCAATACTATACACCTCATGTTATTGTGAATTTATATCCACTAGAATTAGGTTAAATAATTAAAATGCATATACAGCAGGGGGTAGGGTTTTACACGAAGGTGGCGTTAACTTCATATAATGTCGATCGAAGGACACTTATAGGTAAGTTACTTTGATCAATTTATTAAAAAACACTCACAGAGACATTGAGGTGTAAGAGGATTAAAGAGTAAAAAGTTAAGAAATGATAACACATGTAAGCGTGGAAGTCTACAGATAGGAAGCCATTTAAATTGAGCTTTCTGCTCTGAAATATAATCAAACTTAGGAGGACCAAAAATAAAACGTATACATAAATTTTGAAGGCGTTCTAATTTATTCAACAGTTCCTCTGAGACATCCAGAAAACTAACATCAGCGTAGTCAGTGAGAGAAAGCAGAAGTTTTTGGGCTGATTTTATCTCAGTTTTTGACGATAAAATCATCCAAAGGTGCTTGAGAGATTGAAAAAAGTAATTCACCTTCCTGTTAATCATATTAATATGAGCAACCCAAGACAAATAATTATCAAGGATAACACATAAGTTCTTAGCGGTATCTGTATATTCAACCAGAGTATTATCGTAAGGTACAGCAGGAATATTCAAGCGGTCTAATAATTGAAGCGTATATGAGCTATCGATAATAATAACTGGGGATTTAGCACGGTTAACAAGTAGACCAAAGTATTTTGCCCAATTGCTTATTCTACTTAAGTCAACATTCGGCTTATTAATAGCCTTCCTCCATATCGTTGACATTGAAGTGACGTTACAAATGCAAGTCACCAGTGTCTAGCTAATAATGAGAAGAGAGAACAAGAGTGGGAGCATTGATGAATATAAAGAATAGGAGTGGGGAAAAAACACCGCCCTAAAGTTCACACCTTTCGGAGAAATCCCCCTCATGGTGGACACACTGCGAGCGTTCCTTAAAGTAAGAATCAAACCCAAGAGATTATTGGGAGTGAAATGTTTAAGGATGAAAGAATACCATAAAGTATGTCATAATCAACGGAATTGAAATCCAATAAGGTTAGAACAAGGAGAAGTTTCCTTGGTCCAGTGAAATATCACTTAATCAGAGCGCTGACTATGCTATGGCCTGGACGGAAACCATATTAAAAAGGACTCCGTAAGCTGTGAATATTTGAAAACGAGGTTTAACTTTGATGACGACTTTTAACTTATTTAGACAAGGTCGGAAGAATATAAATAGGGTAGAATAGGGATAAAGACTTAGAAATAGAAGTTTTTGGAAGGGGAATGATGAATGCTTTTTTTCAGCAAGTCGGAAAGGAGCTCGTTTCAAGCGAAGAAGAGATAATGTGAGTTGTAATAAGGACATTTTAATTTAATATTATAGAAATAACGGAAAAATTCTATTTATATTTACAATTTAATTTTATAAAAAGACATTTCAAATTCTTTTAATTTAAGCATTACTATAAAAAAGGTTGCGTAGCAAAAGAAAGTTTCCGCTCAGTAAAAATTTTACTAAACGACTAAAACAATACTGGCGTGAACTTTAGGCAAGAGGTTTACTAACTTTGATAAGGCAAATGTTGATTTTAACATTGTTAGTAATTTACTTCAGAACGCTAGAGCATTCCTGTAATCTGATTGTGCCGCAGCAAGACTTTAAAATGGGGAACGTTTATATCCATTTTATGTTATTTTAAATACAATTTGAAGTCATTGTTATATTAGGTTAAGTTTTTTTTTATTGCAAAGCCTTAAATAATTAATATTCAGCAGTTTTTGAGTTGAGTTAAATTATTTTCACGGATTTTATGGGGTTTAAGCTTCTCTTTTTTAATTTTTGGCATTTCATAATACGTCTCGTATCACTAATTTTATTTTATTTTTAGTATTCTACCTACTTATATGAACAATCACGCTTGTCACCCAGAGGGGCGGGCAAGTTTTCGGTTAAGAGTATTCTTAATTTACCCTATTTTTATTATATCATCAACTTGGTCGATCAACTTGGATTTAGGATATTCCTTGCTGATCCAAATACTCCAACCAATATCATTATTATCGTGATCATCATTAAAGCCCTTTACAAGTCCACTGCTGAACATAGGCCTCCCCAAAGGAACGGCACAACGCACAGTCCTGAGCCACCTACATCCATCGACTTCCTGCATATCTTACCAGGTCGTCACTCCATCTAGTGGAGGGTTGCCCTACACTTCGCCTACCGGTTCGAGGCTGCCACTCGAGAACCTTTTCTTCCATCGTTTGTCGATACTTCGAGCTACATGGCCTGCCCATTGCCACTTAGCTTACTAATCCTTGGGCTATATTAGTCACTCTGGTTCTATGGTTTATGGTTTAAGAACTTTATTCTCATTAAGTATACAAAAATTCACTTATCATAAAAACATAAAAATTTATAAGTTATAACAATATCTGGACACACAGAAGTTGGGGGTACATTACAAGTACAGTTAAAAACAGTCCAGCGTCAGAGAGAGATACATCGTAAATATATATATATGTAGTTGAACTACGCTCAACAAGTTACAAGAAGCGGCTTGAGATACATATTTAGTAATATTTTATTCTAATTCGATCGAGTAATGAAAAAAAAATACGTGTGGCACTCGGGGACTGCCGCGGTAAAGCTATTGCATAGATTTTTTATCAACTTATGCAATTTTAATTATTTATAATTATTTACGCGATATTTTTTGCTTTAACAATAATTCAAGTTTTTTGTTTTTTTATTAATTCAAGTTACACTTTTTGAGCATGGTGACCGATAAGAAAACAATATTTTTCCTTTTATTGAATAAGTGAGAAGTTAAATTGTTTAAAATATTTTTATTATCTTACAATACATGCAACTAGTCTACACGCATACGTCTAGTATAAAGATGGTTAATATATCTTTTAACTGTTAAAATAAATGGTTACAAAAATTAACAAATTTATTAAATGAATAAAATTAACCTTATTGAATAAAATTATCCAGTCATAGCCGTGTTTGTGCCATCTAGCGTAATCTCTGCGTATCATCTTGAGTGTGAATCAATTTTCGTTCAATAAAATGACTTTATCTATAGAATGTAGTAGATGGCGCTATTAAAATTTTATATAGGGCACTGTAGAAATAAAGGAAATATTCTTCAAAACATCAATACATGTATTCTTTTGATTTAGTATCTAAATTAAATTTTAGGCTTCACATTTAAAAAGGATGTAACAATTATTTGCTATAAAATTAAACTTATATCTCATTGTTGTAGAAAATTATCATATTATTAAATAACAAATCATTTGCCGTTTAACTCATTTAAAATGATATTTTTATTAAACTGTTCAAGTTCGAACTTATATTTTTGACGCATAAGGGTAAAGCTATTGGCTGAATACGTTAGTGGTTGATGTTAATTTTATGTATTTTGTTTTTACGCTAGCACGCACACTAACACCGTGCGGAAGTCTGCCGAACTTAAACGACGTTGGACGATATTAGGTTTTCGGGCCTTAGGTTTTTTCGTTCCGGAATTTCTTGATTAGGTCACCGCGTTCAGAGCCCGCGATAAAATCTATGCAATAGCTTAAAAACTACGGTAAACAACCCGCTCGCCGAGCGTCTCAGCAATGGCAAAATTCATGGGGTGGGCTACGTTCAGCAGTGGACATTTATAGGCTGTGATGGATGGGTTGATTGATGTATAGACAAAAAAGAGACCATTGCTTAAAATCTTGATGTCATAGGCTGTACCTGATGGCATATAACTATACCATGAAGTCCAGCAACTCTGTCCCTCGTGAATATAGACGACGCAAAGGACTCGAAAGGGTAATTAAAAATGAAATATAAGAATTTACTTTTATTAAGTGTCTAGTGTAAGCGTAAATATAGAAAACATTAAGGCCGATATTCAGCCAATGCAATCTGGAGTTAAAAAGCAATCAAAATTTGTATAACATTAAACAGTCTCAAATTATGACATAGTGTTTTATAATTTTAAATTTGAGATTGTCTCTGAATACTGACCTAACAGATAAACAGCGAAAATTGTAGAAACCACTCACGTAGATGTACTAAACTTAGTAATACTTGTGTTCATAAAATTCAAGATCAGATTTTAGTCTGGTAAAAATTGCTTTCCTTTTATATTTTGTTTTATTATCACTAGAAATCACGCTGTATTATGTAGGTAATTTTACATATATATATA
>DWHP01002957.1:0-13868 GCA_018247895.1 Parnassius honrathi
GCCACACAAGCTACTCGTCGACTCAAATTAATGGCAATCGAAGTACATTAATCACTCAAACTCAAGGAAAACCTCATTGTCACGGATACGAACAAATAAGACAACGCAAGAGAGGTAATCTTAATGCGACCTAATAATTCTGACCCGACACGGCCGTCGCGTACAAATGATTATTCTAGACTAATAACGCACAGCCGTGCCCTCCAAATGAATGCGCGCCGGCCTTGACTGTCAAACAGGTTTTCGTCCGAGATGAGCGTTACGATCGGGCCTAAACAATAAGTTACATACGAGTCTGTTAACCGTTATGCGTAATAAAGTTATGGAAATTTCCGGAAACTTAAACTCATTTTAAGCGAAATTAGTATAGATAAAATGTAACTTAACTTAAAAAAATATGTAATAAAATCTAGCCAGGGAACAAACATAATTTATTTAAGAATTTATAAAACAACTAAATCGGACAAGTGGTTTTCATGATATGATCACACAATAAAACGCAGATAGACAGAGAAACGTATACCTACTTTGTAGGGAAGTGTAAGTTAAAGGCTAAACTATATAGGAATATATCATATCCATACATTTTATTTATAATTATTAATAAAACAGTTGTTCTCATTCAGTATGTAAATACAAATTCAATTCCAAACGATCCTCTTCACCATCAAAATGCAATATTTTAGCTGAATTGTAAACTGCTCTTACGTAAACGTTCACGTGCTCTTCAGTGGAGTCGAAAGGTTGCTAGTAACTTTTATTTGTTGAGTTCCATCCACTCAACCCCTTCGCTTCTCAGTCATCCATGCAGACAGTTCAAGTGTAACATTATTTGAGAGTTGTACAATACGACCATAAATAGCGATAATATTAAAAAATGCAGTTTTCTTTTTACAAAACATTAGAACAAACATTACAGCCTTTATAAGTGATAGAGTCACTTTACAGCTAGATTATGTCTGTAGCATGAATGGATTGGCTCGAACTGGTGAAGGATCACGCTATCGTAGAAAACAAGCGTGAAATCGCATCTTAATGCTGCTATGCTTCCTATGGTGACGCATTTTGACTCTCAATATTAGTGATGTATTATCTTAAACATCAAGGGTATCAACGCATTCTTAGTTTTAACACGTCGCCTGCTGCTGCTTGCAGTCGGCTACGGAATTGCATTTTTAGTCAGAGCGCTATGTTATCTTAGGCTGTGTCAAAACTTACCATCGGATGGATTATTGGACAAACACTGACGTAATATTTATAAATGTGAAAGAATAATAAAGTCGCCCGTTATAGTTTGAGCGGCACACTGGAAGAAAACTCAACGTAAGCGATACTTTACTCAGAAGGACCTAATGGAAAAATGTGATCAAACGTGGCAAGCAAGCACATAAAGATTAATTCAAGTTTTTCGCGAAAATTTCGTAATAGGACACATCTCGAAAATTATTATAAGTAGTAAGTATTTAACAGAAGTTAGTTGTTGAAAGGAACACCGAGATATTGTGACTTTAGTAATATTATATTTATATTGAGATTATCAACACGCTATAAAATAAATTTGAAAGAATCTCTAACACGTAATTAGGTTATCTATTAAAACAACCACTTTTTATACACATATTATGACGGTATTTAAGAATAAAACCTCATTGCAAAATTACATGCACATTATAATCCGTTACTAAAAATATTTACAAATAAATTGACACGTATATTGAAAGTATACAACAACAGTACACATAGGTCGGGACGGATCGCGTATAGTTTCAATTTGTTATGAGCATAACTATTTTTAAAAACTATACATGGTTACTACGCTTTTATCGTGTATACTTTCCAATAAGGTACGCTTGAAGCTTTGAGCGAAAAACATACTGTAGGTACTAGTTAACAACATACATTGAGCGTACACGCGATAGAGTGTATGTTATTAATGTGCGTAGAAATATATTTGTATGTTACACAAAATAACACTAATATTATGATTAAACTTGTAATTACTTCCTGTTCGCCTGATAATTCTGCAATAGAAATATAAAAATAACAGAAAATGTACTATGTAGATTATATAACATGTATTGACTAATATTGACCCTTGAAGTTACTTCCGTAACAGCTTCGGTGCTGCGGGAAGTTTTTTTTATAGGAGAGGGGGCAAACGAGCTTACGTCTCACCTGATGGTAAGTGATTATCGCCGCCCATGAACAACTACAACACCAGGGGGATTGCAGATGTGTTGCCGGTCCCTTAGTCGAATAGGCCCGGAAAAATCTCTGGTGGTAGTTCATTCCACAAGGAAGTTGTGTGAGAAAGGCAACTTCTTTTAAATCGCTAAGGGGTGGACCGCCAGTCATCCAGATGTTATGGATGGTATCGCGAGTTTTGTCGCGATGTGCGATGGTAAAATTGTGTAGTCCGATCGATTTCTCAGAGCACTCCCCGTGGTAGATGCGATAAAATACGCAAAGAAATGAAACATCTCTTCGCAGTTCCAGTGAGTCAAACCGATCGGAAAGAGCTCGGTTGCCGACGATTAGAACCGCTCTGCGCGTGGATGCCAGCCCAGAAATGAGAACAGTATTCCATGCGTAGCCGAACCTGCGCCTTGTATAGTTACAGGCGGTGAGCCGACGTGAAATACTGTCCCGCTCTGCTGAGCCCACCAAGCTTTTTAGAGGCCAATTTGGCCGTTCCTTCCAAGTGACCACGAAACTGCACGTCACTCGATATGTGGGCGCTGAGGATTCCGATACTGGGTGAGGCAATCAGTTGTGTCAGACCATATGCTAAAGCAACATATCATAAACATATCTAGTTGCATGATCGGTTAAACGAGAACCAAGCCGTTCAGCATGGTGGGCGTTGAAATCACCAAGTATCACGATCTCTGCGCATGGGACCTGTTGTAGCGCGGAGTTTGCAGCCATCTGGACGTGGTCGATCAGTCGGTCTGTGTTGGCGTTACTGCTATGGGACCTATACAAGCACCTGTAGATGTGGGATGGTTGTCGCTGTCTACGCGTTACCATAAGATAGACAGGTGGACAGGTCCGTACCTTCAAGGATGCCGCAGTATCGAAAACAGATGTCCTGTCTGATGTACACGCAAACTCCAGCGTGGGGCACAAAAGAGTGCTCTACTCTCTACCCCAGGTACGAGAGATATGAAGTGTCAGCCAGAGAGGACACCTGTGTCTTGGTTAGAAAGAGCAAGGCCGGCTTCGCTTCCAGATAGTAGTGGACGGCGTTAAGGTTTGAATGAAGTCCCCTGATGCTGCAGAAATCCACGGATAGCGTGGCAGGGGGTGCGTTTACCCCGAGTATGTTGGTTTGGTCTCAAGTGGAATTTCGCCCGGAATACGAGGGGCAGCCTGTGCACCCACGCTCAGGAGGAGTAGGGGAGTTTGGGCGGTAGATGCTCAGCGAGGAATTCTCCGTCACAGGGGGTGCTGGTACCCTCCTGGGGTAGTGTTATGTTTAACTCCGCTACCGTGTTAAAGGGAGGAGGGAGGGGGGGTATTGGGCCTCCGGCCACCTGCACTCACCAGACGAAATGCAGAAGCAAAGCTTCTACTTCACGCCGATCTTCTGTGAGGTCGTGGTACCACCCCCGGTTTTACACTATTACACCCATACGTGCAGGTGCCGCTGCATGGCTCTACCACTGTTAAATAGCCCAGCCCACTGCTAAATAGTGCAGCCCCTTCACCCATAGTAAACTCAGCGCCTACGGATTTAAAAAAACACTAGGGGTAGGGCAGACAAGACTACGTGGAGTCGGGGTGTGCTGATGAGTTTTAGAATCTATCGAAATGATTCGACCAATCATTTAATTAGCCGTGTTTTCGCGATCGCCATAGATTTTTTCTGAAAATTCGGTTTATCTTATTATTATCCTACGACATGTATAAAGTACACATAATTATATTTAATTATGACATTGAATTCTTTTAAAAAAAAGTATGTGTCACGTTGACAATTGTGTTTATTGTTGAAGGTAATTTAAGTGCCTTTATAATAAAAATACTACTTTTATAATAAAAGTGATTTTGTCTCTCATAAAGAACGTCATTATGTTTAGTTACATGATTAGTTGATAACTAATTGTTACATATTTTTTAATATAATAAAATGTACATAGTAAATTTCCGAGCTTGTATATCATAATTATTACATATTATGGCTGTAGAACAAATAGGTCAGCTTAGCCCGGGAAAAGACCACGCTCTCACCGTACAAGCGAAACCAGCATAAAATAGAAGCTTAGAGCTGCTGGTCTCTTATGTTAAGTGCAGAAATTCATTCATCACAAGCCATAAAATATCAAAAGAACACTTGTCCGTATAGGAATATATCCCATAGCCGGCCGGCAGATTGGCAGTCACATTGTTTACACCTAACGACACCTTCGACACCAGCACTAAACTGCAGTTCAACAAAGTGATAAAATACCGAAACAATTATTATCATACTTTAAGATACTACAAATTCGTAAAGCTACTGATATCTTAACAGCATAAGCAAGTTTTTCACATCTATCTCTGATCGAAGAACCGGAAAATCGAAATGCAGATGCGCTGTCACCCGTGAGTAAGTCATTCACTAACCATCAGGTGGATACAGTGCTCGTCTGTCCCTTATTGTATAAAAAATTAAAAATATACCACGAATGCACATGTTATAAAGATTTTCATATATTTTTTATTTATTAGAAGTATTTTAAAATGTATCAAAAATCTTTCCATTATACATTAAATATGGGTAAGCAAACGGTAGAATAAAGCAGATAATATTAGCTCAATGTGTTATGAAATGTTCATTTTGATTCATTAACACGGTCGTGTATTTTATTTAATAGTCCTACAGCGATCCATAAACGTTCCCCATAAGCCCGTTTAAGTGAAATTTGTGGGAGTAAAAGGATTTGTTCACACTGTGCTTACGGAAAACTTTTACTCATTATGCCAGTAATGAAACAATAAAAAAGGTCAACATTTAAAACAATTTTTTTCCAGTTTTTGTCACGTTGAGGGATAAAGTGTAAGAAAAGTAATTGATTTTTTACTAATTTACTCATTTCAGCATATCTAAAGTTCACTGCTGCACAAAGGCCTCTCCAATAGATTGATTCATATGGGGATATTTACCATAGCTGGTAGGTAGGTTGGCAACCGCAGCTTTGTATTACTTTAAGAAGTTTTCAGGAAGATGCTGCTGCCCATCTCCAATGAATGATGATGAATATGACACTCGGGGGTTGATATGGTATATCATATCAAACTTCGAGATTCGCTCGGATTCTCGTCTTTTGACTCTCGCTTCGGATTCTTACGCTGCCAAAACACGGTTAATTGAATTTTAGCAGGTAGTAACCGTCTTGCAATTTGAAGTCCAAAATTACAGCATTCTAATCGTATATTTAAATGGTGAATCTCACCATCATCCCTCATAGTTAGCTACCTTAAGCAAAATTTTATACACAGAGCAAGAGGGATCTATGACAGCATACAAAGGTTTTGCACGACAACAAGCTTTGGGTCCCGCGCCTACGTCTCTGTGATCGAGTAAAGCCGGCCACAGTTGAGTTTCTGTAACCCAAGCCACTGCATGACTTAAAGACACGGTAAGTTCATTCCGTGCAGATCGGACTAAAAGTAATGATTAAAAGCTGAAGTTACTCGGGATTAACTTTGATATCAGGACGTCGAACATTTCAATTCTCCGTGACACAAAGCTTACGAAACGTCGGCAATAAAAAATAAATAGTATCCATTAATGTACTGTCCAGTATATATCACTGCAAAGCAAATTAGGCATATATTAAAGGAGATGACCGGTGGAAAATCTCCAGGGCACGACGGACTCAGTGCTGAACACCTGAGATATGCGGGAGTTCACTTGCCGAGGGTACTATCTATGTTTTTTATACTATGCATAAGTCATTCACACTTGCCACATGACCTAATGAAAACCGTAGTGGTGCCAATTGTGAAAAACAGGACAGGAGATGTCTCGGAAATGGGGAACTACCACCCCATCTCACTAGCAACAACCATTGCTAAGGTGCTGGATGGTCTGCTCGACTCTTGTTTGCAAAGTCCTTTAAATGTCCACGACGCCCAGTTAGGGTTTCGTCCCGGACTATCCACGGAAAGCGCCATCGTAAGTGTCAAGCATATCGTCCGTTATTACACTGATCGTGGAACCCCGGTGTATGCCTGTTTTCTCGACCTGTCTAAGGCTTTTGACCTTGTGTCATATGACTTGCTTTGGAGGAAGTTGGGTGATAGGGGTGGCGTAAAATACCTGGGCGTAATTATTGATGACAAGCTAAATTGGTTAACACATATCAATGCTGTTTGTAACAAATTAAGGAAGCTCATATATGTGTTTAAAAGCTTAAGAGATGTTTTAGATAACGAGGCTATAATGAAAGTATATAAAGCCCTTGCAGAATGTGTTATGACTTACTGCATTAGTTTATGGGGTGGGGCAGCTAAAACACACCTCATCGAACTCGAACGTGCACAGCGTGCTTTATTGAAAGTTATTAAATGCCTACCATTTAGACACCCGACTGAGGACTTATACAAAAAATGTGGCGTACTTACCATACGAAAGTTGTATATTTTCCATTCTATTCGTAAATATCACAAAAGTACTGCTTCTCAATTACAAATAAGTGATAAGAGGACGGTCCGCTATCCCTTGCCTGCCTACAAGAGCAACTTCGCTAGAAGACATTTTAACTACTCTGCTACATTATTGTACAACAAATTAAATACAATTTTTAAAACCGCACATTTAAGATATCATAATATTAAGCCAATTTTACTAAAGTGGTTAAGTAATTTTGACTATGATTCTACTGAGAATCTTATTGTTTCCACTAAATAATTCTTATACAATATTACGACGTTTACACGCACACACACGCACGCAAACACATGCACAAACAGTTTTTATTTACTTTATTATTACTGTAATTTTTTTTCTCTCTTTTTACTTTGTTAGCCCATATGTTAATTTTGATGTCATTCTTATGAATTTTTTTATACCGTTTGCTATAATAGTTTGTCACATTACAACTATGTGTCACTGAAACATGGAAGATGCTGTAGCCTGTAACACAGTTTTAAACTACCACGAGCTAAAGAGCTTCAATATGATTTGTTTGTATCAGTTATGTGAGAAACAATAAAAAAAATACTTTTTAACTGTCAGTAATTTTTTGTCACAAAATACCTTATTGTGGCTTATGTATAAGAATGGTATCGCGGGCTTTTATGGTAGGCCTATGGTATTCCACATGAATCTGGTTATCATATACAATACGAATTTTTGAAATCTGACTGGGAGTTCCAGTGATAAGCGTGCTTAAACAAAAAACATAAAAACACTTCCGCTTTATTATATTAAATATATATAAAGCAATAGATAGATATGAAATGTGTAAAAGTCTTAAGACTATCTAACAAAAACATATCTAACAAACAATATGACTAATTCTTTGTCACCGTTTTTTTCCTTTATAAGAATCTTTGGCCCATAGTATTTTTCATATATATTACGAGATTGAGACACTCAAAAATAAAGAAGGCTACAGGTGTAGCGTCACCTCTGTGTAATAATATAAATTTATTGTCCTCATATTTTTAAAAGTGTATTAAATTAATTGAAACTAACTTTAATTTAAACTTTTCAATTCCCTACGTTTCGGGTACAATACAGCACGCGAGAAGGGGGAGGGGCCGACCGAGGTTTTTGAATATTAATTTTTGGTCCGATCTGCGCAGAACAAGCTTACAGCTATCGTGCTTACTAACTAAAAAGTTTAAATTAAATGCGATAAAATCCGTAAAATTAGTTTCGTTTAATTTTTTTACTTATTATTACAATTAGTATTCGCGTAAATATAAAAAATAATTATGTGACGCGGCACTGCATACAAATAATATTATAAGTAGTGAATTAATCGTAATTAAATATGTATTATAAATGAAATATTCACTTTGTAAGAGAAACAAAACCACAGTATTAAAAAAATTGAGTATAGGTGACACAACTTGCGGTTACTGAATACAAAGGAGACTACAGGATGACTCACGCTAGACCGTGTCGGGTCACGGTCAAGTAATATTACATATATTTTGTATGGACTCACTCACGTTACACCGAGCAGCAACTGAGTGACGGCCGATTAACGGACAATGCTCGGCAAAAACTCGGCCCCAGTTTATAGTTGATGATTTATCCGATTCTTCATCGTCCAGAGCAATGACAATAGCCGCTAATTCCAGATCGACAAACTTCAATATGGTTGTAGTCTAGTTACGACACTATTTTTGCTCGGACGAGAATACTGCATCACGGCGCAACGCTGCAACCGCACGTTCGAGGCTCGTGTTTGTAATTTCAGGCACGGGACCGGCTCGATGACTGTGCTACGGCCGACACGGCTCGTATGCGACTCGGTTTAGCGTGAGTCAACCTTCAAATAGTTATACTGCTACTGTTTAAGCCTATCAATAGTCCACGGTTGAATATAGGCCTTTTCCGTAAATTCCTTCATCGGAGGAATGTGCTATAGTTCTTATGTTTGCCAGGCGCAGTTTTATTCGTTTTTAGTTATTATTCGGAAAATGACATTCCCTATCTCATAGTTTGCTTTCCTCTGTCACCACTTGCGACATCCAAGGGAATTTCGGGTTCACATTACACCACACGTTCAAAATAATTATATATGGGGTTATTTAAGGACTAATTGACTATGATACTTCACCAATTTTCACGAAATGTAATGCGGTTGGAAAAAAAATGGATGCTTAATAAAAAATTTACCTTAGATACTAATATGTCAGGTCAACGAAAGGTTAATATTAATATGAAGTCTTTTATATATTCAATACCAAAAGCAATGAATTTGTAAACATATGAAACAAGGCATGATATAAAGCATTCATTAAATTTAATATGTATTTCAAAGAGAGACAAGATTATTTTTGTGTTCATATTTCATGCATAGCGTGTTCGCTGTAATTATTGAACAAAATTGCTCGTAATATGTATGCATGGGTTGTATAGGGGTGATAACAATGGAATGATCACGTATGAATCTATGCACGTACGTCAATCGTATATATTTTATTACAATATATTTTAACTGAAATATTAAAACCATTACGGAATAATATGAGTAATTTACATAATTGCTTACAAAGCAACAAGCCAGTTTTCAAACCACTTACGTGGTAGAGCAACGCTACAGCAAACTTATGGTTGTAGTATATGTATTTAGCACAAATCGGTGGTCTCAACCGGGCAAGAACAATGCTCTCACAAAATAGCAGCGTAAAATAACAGCTTAATGATCCTGTGTTTTATACGATGAGTTTACAGAACCAGAGACTCTTTTACTGAATACGAGGCACTACATCTTAGCCCTCAAGAGTGACAATGCATCTGCATATTAATTCATCATAGAGGATAAATGTAGATGTCTAGGGCCACAATATCCAATTACCATCAGATAAACTTTGTGCTCGTTTGTCACTTTATGCTATAAAAAATACTTTAGTACCATATACCACATAATATATCCATCAATTCCAGCCTATTAAAGTCCACTGCTGCAGTTGTATCTCCCCATAGACCGCCTAATACGGTGGATTTTGCCATAGTTTCCACACTTGGCGGGCGGGTTGGCGGCGGGTTATTCCGTTTATTTACACTAAAGAAACCACCCTAGGGTGGATACTCGGTAACGCGTGTTCATCTACCCACCCCTGTATAATCGGAATTCACTTCTACTTTTTCTTCAAAATTTTTGCCCCAAATACAAATCAACACAACTTGTACTTGAATTATTAATTAATTTTAATAATCACAAACCTTATCAAAAAACGTATTATGAATTGCCGTCACCGGTAACGGTGACAGGTAACAGCCTAATAAAGTTCACGAATGAAGTTTTGCATTTAAATAATATACACTTTACTCGATAAATAACATTATTAAGTTATTTATAAACTCTGCAATATGTCCAGGCAACTACAAACAAACATTTCATTATTAAGTAGACGCAATTTGATATCTTGGATAAATTTGTCACTTTTAATGTACATTTGCAATCATTTTATTTATAATGATTTCTTATATTTACGCAAACACTACACATTGGTTAAAACTACTTTGATGGATTTAGTCACGTTCAATTTATGTGATTTTAAATCCCGACCACTGAAGTTTTATAAGTTACCGAAAATACACAAACCGAACGATTCAATACTCCATTAATAGTGAGTCAGATCAATTCGCCAACTTACAGATTGGCTCAACACTTAGCAAAAATATTATTACCATTCAAAGAACACACTAAGGATTCATACAATTTTGTTAGTGAGATAAAAGACCTACGTCTTACTGACCATGATTTCATTCGCGTTCACTCTCTACTTAAATGTCTACCTGTTGAAGACTGCACCTCAATTATAACTAGGAAACTAGATGAAAATAATATGCCAGTAGAATATGCAGTACTACTTAGACATTGCCGTACATCTGGCTGTTGTAAAAGGAAGAGTTTTACAAGGAATTAGATGGTGGTGCCATGGGCTCACTTGTATGTCCCGTTGTTGCCGATATATTCGTGGAAGACTTTGAGGATAAAGCCCTACTTACTGCATCAGTTATTCCAAGGTTCTACGAGCGGTGCATAGACGATGCTTTCACAAATTTACCATCAGACAAAGTAACTCCACTTTTAAAACATCTTAATTCCATAAACACCAAAATTCGGTTTACTACGGAGTTAGAGGTAAATAATTCCTTAGCTTTCCTAGATGTGTTAGACATCCGAAATCCAAACAACACCACAGGTCGCACTGTGTATAAAAAAAGACCAAACAACATACAAACTGATATTTAAACGGTGAGTATCACACAGTTAGCTCCTTCACAGTTAGCTACCGCGGGCAAATCTTTGTAAATAAATAACCCGCGTAAAAGAATTTTAATAAATAAAATAAATAAGAAATAAATAAACATATAGCTGACGTGAAGCATTACAGTTTCGGGAAGTTTGCTCTATGTGATCATATCTTACACTGCCCCATCAATACGTTACATTTGGTAGACCACAAATCCTTGCGAAACAACATCGATTTCTACCAAAGACGATACGTGATGCTTTCGAAATTTAAAAAAATATCCTGATTTCAGTAGAGAACAAGGCTGCGTACTATCAACTGCTTAGGATCCTGTTATTAATAAAATTAAAACTAAACCCAAGCAAACAACTGCAACACTTTAAGACACAGTATTTCAGTTCATTCTGCGTAGATCGGACCATAAATAATAATAAAAAAGCTGAAGCTACTCCGGGTTAACTTGAACATCGGTACGTTAGTCACCTCAATTTCTTATTACCATGGGTGCTGGAGAGCACCCGAAACATGAGAATTAAAAACAAATAAATTAAATGCGATAAAATCCGTAAAAGTTGTTTTATCTTTTTCTTGATACCACGATTACGATTAAAAGTTTGACTTTAACTTCATTTTATATAATTATTTTATTCCATGACTCCATTGGAGCTGTAATTCTGTGTGGTAGTTTTTTTATATCAACATTGACCTTTTTAGAAGAAGTTTATACATATTATTATAGGTAATGACTACTAAGTATCTCGAGCCAGTATTTATCATGTATATATAGAAATGACTGTACACAGCCGAGGGAGATAATTGGAAGGAAAATGATATATACGAATTCCAATCATCCACCTGGGATAGCTACGAGAAGATGAACACGATCTCCGGGTATCCAACCTAGGATGGATTATTTTTGGTGGTAGAGTCATGCTGCAGTTATATTAGTAGTATGCTCTCACAGAATACTAGCGTAAAATAGTAGCTTAATATTGCTGTATTTCGTACGGTGAGTGTAGAGAACCGGAGACCGTTTTTACTGAAACGATGCATTCCATCTTAGTCCTCACGGATGACAACGCATCCGCATTTTGATTCGTTATCGGAGATAGATGTTGATGTCTATGGACCATAGCAACCACTTACCATCAGATTGACTGTCTGCTCGTCTGTCACCCTATCCTATAAAAAAACCCGTAGTACAGTTTATTACTACGTTTTGTTGTTACTAAGAAGATGCCGCTGCCCATCTCCTGTTTTAGTTCCTTCTAAACGATATAAACCTTTTTTATTTTATATTTAAATTATTATTTATGTTGCTTAGAAAAAGTATTTGTTTATTTATATTTTTATATTTTCAACAAGTCCCGTTTAGTCCATGACGACAGACGACATTGATGTAATGCACGTGCATATTGTATCTAATTAGTTTATAAGTGGAAAGTATGCATCGATATACATTGATCATTTACTTTGATAGTGTTACTCAACGAAATTTAATAATCAACAAAGATGTTAAAATATACATATCGAAAAGATTTTACAAATAAACTCAGTATATCCTGGGAATATAGTCAATGAAAGTTGCTAATCCCCTAAGGAAATCAAGAGCACGTGTCCGTTCATAGCATCTAGTACTGGTCGCCGAGGTATCAAGCAGAAATAGGTCAACATTTAAAAGAAAAAACGATTTCAAGATTTCTTCGATACATTGTGTATTTTGGAAATTATATTTAGATACAAATTACATACTGATATAAAATGAATAATATTTTTTGATCTTATTGATATAATTGAAAAAACTGGACAGGTTACTTGTATAAGAAACCATGAGTGCAATTAGTATAATTTAAATTTTCGTATTTTAAAAAAATAATAATAAAAAAGGCTCAAAATAACTGAATTTCTCAAAAAAGAAGGGAACTTGAAAAAAAGTGAAAAGAGTCGAGCCGAAGACCGGACGCGAACAAGGGCACTGCGATCTTGCCGCGGCACGATATCCACTTGAGCTATTACGATTATTAACAAGGTGTCAAAATTTACCTTCTTATATTGTAACAGTTTTTCATTGCCTGAAAACACGGACAAAAAGACATTTTCTAAATATTAATCCTAGCTAGATCGATTTGTTGCTCGTTTAAAATTATAGGATATAGGATATCATACCGTGCTTTTGACGTTTTAATAGCAGTTTTATTAAATTTTTTCATAATATTTACTTACTTACTTCAACTGTTTAATTAAGGAGCGTTTAATGTGTTTAAAAGTGTGTTAATTATATTTTTAATCGTAGCCATTTTCATGTAACTGATGTACACATCGCACTGTGATAATCGTCAGCAGAGCTTGAGCCGCGGTGTAAGATTACTCTTATAATTACGTCATTTCAAAGCCTTTAATACGTGGCATATTCCCTTTACAATCCTGTTTTCTTTAGTATAAGCATTCGTTACTTAAAGTACCCATTGTGTGGTTTTGTTACAATTACACTTTGTTGGTGATTTTAAACGAATACAGCTTAATAGGATTAAGCTTGAAAGTCCATCCAGCTCACTGCTAGGCATTGGCGACGATATTTTTTTAACCATCGTTATTGATACGAGTGAGAAACTGATATTTTTAGTGTCAAAGATCTTACACCTTAAGGGCGCTGCTCCCTCTTAAAACTTTGGTCATATTCAGGCTTAAATCGCCACCTGTCGGAAGCCCTAACCAAATTTTGGTATTTCTCATGTTCATAACTTACGAAGCCCACGTATGAAATGGGGTGATGGAGTCCCACAGGCCGCCACCACACAGTCGAAATACTAATAAAAATTCTAAGTTTGACCAGTGCGGGTTAGTAGTACGCTGCGAAGCTGTCGTTTTAATCTGGTTACTGAACTTTAAAATTATTAAAATCAAAGTCATTAATACTTGGAGATGAGTTAACACTAATG
>DWHP01002958.1:0-13868 GCA_018247895.1 Parnassius honrathi
CAATACAACACGTGTTTCGCCTCTACACGAGGCATCATCAGGTAATGTAGACTCTACGGTGGCTGACCGCTAAGTGACATTTTTATTTTTTGTTATAATGGATTTCCGCAAAGTAACGCCTGATTCTATCAATTAAAATAACTTAAGTTTATGTCTTCTGATATTTAGTACTCATTGCATATCTTAATATATACAAATTATGTGTCACGTTGTTTGTCCGCTATGGACTCCTAAACTACTTAACCGATTTTAATCATATTTGCATACCGTGTGCAGTTTGGTCCAACTTGAGAGATAGGATAGTTTTATTGCCCATGAGTGAGCCACAATTTTTTTGCGAATTTAAGGACTTTTAAAAGGAAATGACAAAGGGTCGTCGAAAAGAGCAGAACAATGTCTGCCTGGCAAGCTAGTATTATGTAGATTTTGTTTGAGCAACGTGGAATGCACCGTGCAAGTTGTTCGACACTATAAGCAAATTATAACATTTATTTTTAAATGAAATAAAGTTGAAGTAAATTTACAGCCTATATACCTCCCACTGCTGGGCACAGGCCTGCTCTCATTTCTGAGAGGTTTAGGCCAAGGAAATGTCCACAGCGCCGCCCCAATACTTGTTGGCAAACCTCACATGTCTGATTTTTTTTCTAAGACTTCCAGGTTTCGTCAGAATGAAAGAGCAGTTAAAATTACAATTAACAATTTAATTGGTACTGGCGAGGATCGAACCCGGGTTGCTCGCGTACTGTGAAATAGACAGCGAGCGCTAAGTCCCTGAGCCATCACGACTCGATTGAATAAATATATCTTGAATGATATAAGGTATTGCAGGCGGGGACTAACAAATGACCAAAATATGTTTGCTGGTTATTTCTCTCTTCTTTTTTCGAAAAAACGTTACCCCCACATTAGAATTATCTCCTATATCGTGGAGTTTACAAAATAAATTGCCTAAAAAGAAACATCTAGACCATACAAATACATGCTTAGTGTTGGATTCGACCCGCAGGCTTCAGCGCCACAACCCACTGCTAAGTCAGTGAGCCATGGAGACGTAAAATAGATGAATTTAAATTTTTACAAGAATAAGTTTCGTAATTTTTGTTCGTTTTCAGTTGTTTTTTTTTTGTTTGTTTGTTATATCCCGATTTGTGCCCGACTACATCATGGCAATTTAATATTTTTAAAGATACTGTAGGTATCTCTAAAAATATTAAATATATGACCCACTGCCATAATCGCAAATTAGCGTTCTTTATTAACAAGAGTAAAATTACCTTCACTTAATGTAAATTTAATTGTACAGATTGCAAATTAGAATATTAACTGGTATTCCATACTTATTACCGTCGCCATGTAGACCGCCCGCGATATTGACTTGAGATGTGGTTAGGTACATATTATTACGTACTTTCTTAGTAATATTTATATTCTAGTATACATTTAATTACTTGCTTAGTTAGGTATCGAATAAGATCATTGCATCCGCGAAGCGGATATGCGTTTCCTCAGATAAACAAACTGGTCGACCCTGCAGGCCATCCCTGGAACTTCCCGCTAATTTCAAATGCAAAGCGCTCCAAATTTCACCAAATTATGACGTTGATCATGAAATATCGGAGTAACACGCACGCACGCACGCACGCACGCACGCACGCACGCACGCACTCACGCACGCACGCATACATACATACAGACATATAGACTCCATCGAAAAATTGTCAGGGTGGCTTCCTGCGACCTCAAAACGTCAAGATTTGATGAAAACTCAATTTTCAAAAAACGGGGTAAAAACACTAACTTCGTAATTTTTGAAAATTTTCTTTTTTCTTAGCGGGGAGTTAAAAAAGGTATCGAACAAAACTATTGCATAGTACATTCTACATTGCTACACTCACACAACAAAATCCTTCAGATTATAGAGCTCCTTACTTTTCAGTTTTTTACGCAGTCGGGTAAATAAGTTGGTAGCAATTTACTTCATTTTAATATCTTTAGTTTTATTACTGAGCCGAACGAATTGTTCAGTTCAGTACGAATAGGTAAATAAGCTAAAGAAAGGTTAACAAAATATTAAATTTAGAATTTGAATGGATGTAACCGAATAAGTTTCCGATAAGTTTTATTTCGTCAAGTTTAAGCTACTTCAATCCATTAGTTTGCAAATTTATTATCAAAAAAGAATTTTGTCCCTGTCTTGTCTTGTTTTATTCGCATGCGTAATACTCAAATTTGAAATCCTATATCACTCCTAGAATTAAGGCAAATCTATCTACACCTCATAATATGTTCAAATTTATTAAGCAGTCCAGGCTTCAGAGCGTGCCAAAGAAATAGACACACTACAAAAACTTTTTTACTTTCTCTGTTTACTTATTTAAACTTGATTGTTATCACCCTAATTAAAAGGGTTACAAAAGACGGACGTAATGCCTTTTAGCATTTTCTCCCAGTCAACCCGTGAAATATAACTCCAAGCACATAAAAGAATAAAGAAAATGAGAAAAATTTGAACAATACAACAATTATAATAATAAATACTAAATAGGTATTAAATATTACCGGGAGAAGTTAAAAAATACCCCTATTCTGGGGCAATCAGATAAAGAAAATCCCTTTCACGTGTTTCTTTTTCTATTTTTCTGTCATTGTCTAAGTCCTGTTCTGTCATGTCTGTAAACCCAACAAAACAAACAAAGACGGTGCGCTGCGTTCATTAAAAAAGACGCATAAAACCAAGCCAAATTCACGTTTAACTTATTGTAAGAACACACACATGCATATTATCTAAAATACTTTACAACCAACAATACTTTGTGACTGTTGACTTTTGTTGAGAACGCCAAAAGGCGTTAAGCCCTTTGTAATACTTTTAATAAGGTCTACAATAAAGTGTAAATAAATAAACATAGTTTTGGGTGCATATGGTTGCATCCATCCGTGTACTTTTACACTGTTAATGAATGAAACAATTAAGATGTGTACATGAATGCGTGTCAAGGTTGATCATTATTAAATCGTCACCTGAAAATATGTACATAGCACTCCGTCAATCCTTCTTTATCGGTCTAAGGTGTGAGCATAAGTAAAATAAATAAATAAACAAAAGTAAAAATATGCTTTTAAAGAAAGAGAAACAAGGCCAATGCCCAGCATATAGATTAGCATAAAAAATAAATACATTGCACTGTACTTACAAAATCGCTACTCGTTTTATTTACCTGAAACCAAAGAGATGACAAATGTAATAGCATAATGTAACAAATTTATATCGTATGTATTAAATCGTGCTGATACAAGCAAATTATACAAATTAATGTAATCAATGGTGCTGCGGTATATAAATATCCTATCCGATTTACTAAAATTTCGGGTACATCTACAAATATCCGAACCATGTACATATGCAGGTTGTCCGGCAATTACAGGATAACCTTGTAATAGCATATAATAGGGCTTATGGCCGTTCAAAAAACCATAAGAGCCCTTTTTTCACAGAATGGTACTCCGGGTTTGATCATATTCGGCACCCATGAAAATGTTAATTGTTAATTAAGTGCTGATTTACCACGTGCTCGGCGGTCGTGCGGTTTTATAAAAACCACGCACGATATTTTTTTAAGGTAAAGTGCTACTCCCGCAGAAAAAAGTTAAATTTAAAGTTAAAGTTACAGCCTATATTACGTCCCACTCCTGAGCACAGGCCTCCGCTCATTTCTGAGAGGCTTTAAGGGCAAGGAATTGTCCGCCACGCTGCCTTCACATGTATTCGAAATATTTTTTTTCTTATTTCTTAGACACAAAAGAGCAGAATTTTTATAATATTTGGTAACTATTCATAACGTAAAGTCTATTTTTTTTATTCGTGCTGGGTTTCTCGCTTATTCACAGACAGACAGGACAGAAGTATTTCCCGATACCAGTGGCAAATAAAACATAAGTGTGACTTTCAATAAGTAATATATATTATAATCAAGTAAAAAAAAAATTTCTATTTCTATTACATCTCCCAAAGAGATGCTGCCGAAGTGAGAAAAGTTTAAAAACCCAGTGTGGTAACTCAATAATCAATTAAATTCAAACAATTGCGCTAGGGAAAAGAAACCTTGTACACAAGGCGAAATAGCTGCACTAACTGGCCGCGACTTGATGTATGGAAAAACTTTCCAGAATGCTCGTAGCGAGCATGATAAATACAGCGCCACGTTCATGCAAGCTTATAAATCTAAAACTTCTTCAAGTCACGTATAAATGTAAGAATACAATATTTTCTATGCAAAAGACAACATGAGCTACGGTCTGCTTTTTATACAAATCTGTAAATTTTGTGAAACAGAAAACACTGGCAACGTTGCCTCTAAAATTTCATATACATCTTTTTTCCCAGTTAAGCACTTGCTATCGTTACTTACACTATATATAAACATAAAATATTTAATACAACAACGAAAATAAAATTATAGATAAATATATATCAGAATCAAACAATTACTAATGGAAAAATGGATACTGAAACGAAATTTAATTTCTTTATTTTACGACAACAGAAATTAAAATGTCGTTTGTCAAACTTTTTATAGGATAGGTTGACAAACGAGCACACACACAAAATTGTTCCGTAATAAAATTACTTAACAAAAAAATACAAAACTAAAGCTAATAAACGTATTGGAAAATAAGCAAGCGTGCATTTTAAAAAAAACAAACGAAACACGTCGAAGCCTAAATCACGCTATCAAAGTGCCGAAATAAAACAGTATATATAGAATAACTCCGAATGGCCGCTCCCCTTATCCTTCCTCGGCTGCAATGTGACCTCAAAGTGATCACTAAACGATGTACCGAAGCAAGTGTCAGAAGTCTGCCTTATAAAACTGCGGTTAGTCGAGATGAAGACAAGTTGGACCGGCTTACAGGAGCTGATGACAGCAGAAAATGATTCTCGGGAGTGAATGGTAGGGGGGTTCTTGAGAATAATGAAGAAGGCTTAAAGATATAGTTCCCGAAGGCTCTTGGTTACGTGTTCATACCACGTCGGTTGGTCACCACCGTGGCCGCGGAAGGAAAAGGGGAAATCTCCCGCCGGGCAAGGTGTTCTAGTTCTGTGTGATAGTTCGGAGCTATAATTCTATATATACATTGTTTCTTGATTTCGGAACGTTGATAGTGCGATTTAGGCTTCGACGTGTTTCGCTTGTGGCGCGACGCTTTTTTTTATTTCTACAACAA
Organism: Parnassius honrathi; assembly: GCA_018247895.1. Lineage (NCBI taxonomy): Eukaryota > Metazoa > Arthropoda > Insecta > Lepidoptera > Papilionidae > Parnassius > Parnassius honrathi. The sequence goes on from DWHP01002958.1 coordinate 5,230, forward strand.
AATTATCATTAAATATCAACAACTTATTAAAAATACCTTATTTGCTCAAAAACTATAAATAATATATAGAAATTCTGTTAAAAAAAGCGCATAAATTAAACTGACAAAATAAAAACTAGTATTACCAAATGATGAAACTACTTAAAATTTCACTTACTTATTTTAAATAATTTACAAGTTTTCAACAAATGCTCTAAAAAAAGAAAACTTCAAAATAAAATATCTTCACTGACTCGTCACAACTTGACGTATGGAAAAAGTTTCTACAAAACTCGCGGAAAGCAAGATAAATACTGCGGCGTCCACGACTGTTTATAAATCACGAGAAATTTTTACCTGCATGTAAACTAAAGAATGCATTGTTTTTAAAACATGGAATGAGCAACGGTTCTTTTGTAAAGCCATCTCTCACTAATGTTTATACTCTACATTTATAGTTGATTATTTTTTAAACCTATAATTAATAAATATCTAACGAAATTAATAGGAAATATCGTCGAAAATATATTTTTTATACTAAACCATTTTAATTTTCTTAGATTATAAATAGTGCTTATAAACCTCAAAGCCTCAAACTGTTTCAAAATTTTACAAAGTAGTATATTTTGTTGAAGAATATTTGTTATGCAATAGATTATGTAAATGAACTATTTTAACATCCATAATAATTTTATCATCAACAATACAGCTTTTCACAAGTACTGAACATAAGCTCCAAGGAACGCCAAAAATATCTCGAATTTGTTGAGTACCTACTAGGATTACACTACTCCTATCCATCTATAATGTAGTTGCTAGGACAAATTGTCTGACTAGATAAGTCCAATTCCAACCGAGAGGCCAATGGAGGTATCCAACGCAGCTAGGCAGATTTCGGAGAATATTGACACATTTCCTCAAAACTTTAAAACAAGACTACACAACTAGTGCATATACCTCTCACGACGTCTCTCATCACTACATGGATGAGGAAGCTCAAGGTCATTCAGACAGCTATAGACAGAGCCATGAACTTAGTTTATCTTCGTGATGAAATTCAGTAGAATAATCATCGTAGCCGACGTCTCACTAAGCTGAAGCGACAATAGGCCGGCCATATAGCTCGAATAATTGGACAAATACAAAACTATGTGGTATATACATAAATTAAATATAAAACAATATGCGCCACAAACAAAAGAAATTAAATGTACATGCAGCCTTCTTAAGCCATTAAACAACCGGACAACACTCATAATTGTTTATTGTTGAAAATTCCGACGTATTTTCTCTTTCCCTAATGAAAAATGTTCCGGATTGTCTCTCTCTTGCTTTATGGGCTAAGTTTTATGGTAGGCAAGACTTAAATTATTTTAAGTACTGCCATTTCTGTACACGCCTTGCGGTTATCGTCCGAGAGTTCTGATTAATTTAACAAAGTTTGAAATTCTAAAGTATTATTAGCACAAAGAAGAAAGATCTATTTGAACTTAACACAACAAATAAAATTCGTAGACAACAACAGACAATGGAAGTATTTATAAAGCTTATTTAATATTCAACGTTTACTCATACACTTTTAATAAAAATAACTGCGTTAACAAAACTATTAACTTTATAAAAAACATTACATTAGCTTACGCATGATTTGAATTTGCGTAAATGTTGAGAGCTTCTAGTTGATATGTTATGTGCCTATTTCTTAATATCCTTACCCCGGCAATACATGTTGGCCAAGTCTCAGCATCCGTGAGCGTAGGCAAATTGATACAAGGCGAGTGCTACAGTCTTCACGTTGTTCAAGTGCGAAAAAGACCAATTCCAAGGCCAATTTTCACGAGTTTTTGTGGAGCTCTCCACATGTTGGTCGTAATTAGTCGTCATTGAGAATTGGTACGATATGGACGACGTAAAAGTTATTGCAGCCTCTGCTATTTATTTAATGAGTGCATACAATTATTATTATGTCAGTGTACTCCGCAGTAAAGTTAAAAAACTTAAAGATGTCCTCGTTAGTATATTGACATTGTCAAAATTATTTTAAAGTTGCAACTGAATTTATTCAATATCTCGCCGGGTTAGACGCCAAGCTGTAACTGACATGGGCGACTAACATGTGGACGCGACTTGCCGAGTGCAGGCGAGCGCCTTTGATTTGTGCGGAAAAACCGACACTGTTCCGACGTGGACGAGTTGTAGCGAGCTAGATTGGCGGCAAGGCACGCCAAACGAACCGTATACATGTTGGCGTTCGCCTGCACTCGGCCAGCTAGGTGAGCGTCGGAGTCGACGAGCAATGGCGAGGTTAAACAAATGGGCTGTCTATACGTTGGTGCTCGCCTTCGCTCGGCCAACATATATAGCTGGCTTTAGATCCTAAAAACTTAATGCGAAACCAATATACTTATATAATTATGTTGTACCTACGGGTCTAGAAAATACTTAAATTGAATTCAGTTTATTAAAACATTATCAATTATTATCAGCGCATTTTTAATCCACAGTTGGACATTGTCCGATCCAAGTTTTTTTTACTTATTATAAACCAGTGCTTGAATACAATCCCGCCTAATTATGATGAAGACCCTACAAATCTAATAAATGATGAATAATGGGTTAAATAGTACTACCTAGACAGGCCAGTGCTAAACGAGTTTTTTTTTAGATAGGAGGGTGACAAACGAGGATACAGTCCACATCATGGTAAATGTTTGTATACCATATACTACAATTAACCTCATTTACGAATCAGAATGTAGATGTGTTGTCAACTGTGAGTACTAAGATGAAATGCCTCGTTTCAAGTAAAATGGGTCTCCGGGTCTCTACACTTACCATACGAAATATATCAGCGTTGAGCTACTTTTCTACGCTGTTATTCTGTGAGAGCGTGGTCCTTCCCGGTCGAGCCGACCCATCCGTACTAAAATATATTACGAAGAGGGGATAAAGGAGCATGTGACTCACCAGATGGCTGATGGTAAATTACTACCGCCACCCATGAACAACTGCAACACCAGTAGATTCGCAGGTGTGTTGCCGACTTTTTAGAAAGGAGTAAGCTATTTTCTTGAAGATCCCCCTTAGTCGTATCGGCCCGGAAAAAGCGTCAGTGGTAAACGATTCCACAGAGGGGTCGTACGAGGAAGAAAACTCCTAGTAAAACGTACAGTGAGTTACATCGCGAAGTGCTTTCGTAAAATTTGGCGGCTGGAATAAATCCGAACTATTCTTCAGAGCACTCCACGTAGTAGATGCGACTGAAGATGCAAAGATATGCAACATCTCTTCGCAGCGCCAGTGGATCAAGCCGATCGGATAGGACACGGTCGACGACGACTCAAGCCGCTCTGAGCTGGATGCGGTCAAGTAGAAGGAGCTGGCACTAGAGAGCCCCGGCCCAGTAATGGGAACAATATTCCATGTAAAGCCGATCCAGCGTTTTGTAAAGTTGCAGGCAGTGTGCCGGCATGAAATACTGTCCCGCTCTATTGAGCATGCCAAGGTTTTTAAAGGCCAATTTGGCATCTCTTCAAAGAGACCACGAAACTGCACATAAATCGATATGTCGACGCCAAGGATTCCGATACTGACTGAGGCAACAAGGGTGGTGCCTAGAAATTAAGAAGATACGACGAAGGCGTTCTTTTCAGCGGTAAACACTATTGTAAAACTGGTATCATCTGGGGATTGAATTGGACTAGATATGGTCGCCCCTAATCCGAGACTTTGTTCAACAAACACTCGACATCAGACACAAGTTTGTTGCGGTACTCGGCGACGTTTTCCCGAAAAATATTGGCACGGCCGGTGTATAGAGCATCACCAGTGCAATCATCTGCATAGCAATGAATATTACCGGTTTGCAACATATCATTGATATGCAGAAGGAACAGCGTTGATGATAGCACGCAGCCTTGTGGAACACCAGCATTAATAGGCTTGTAATCAGAGCATACACCGTTTACTTCGACCTTGATGCTCCAATCTGCAAAAAGCTGGTGATCCAATTGCACAATTTCTCAGGAAGCCCATAAGATGGAAGCTACGAACGAAGCGCTTTGTGCCAAACCCGATCGAAGGCTTTCGCTATGTCTAAACTAACTGCCAAGACCCTCCCCCTTGGTTTCAACCGATTGTGCCTATCAACGTGTTAGGTAAACAAGAAGATCATCAGCTGAACGACCCCGCCGGAAACCGTACTGACGGTCACTAATCAGTTGGTGCTCCTCAAGACCACCACAGCCACATTGGTCGACTCCATTATTTTCGATAACAAGAAGGTAATGGTGGTAGGCGTGTAATTGGACAGATTAGAGCGGTTACCTTGTTTATGGATCGGGTAATTTGAGACTACGCCTAGGGAGTAGGAGTACCGAAAAAGAGTGCTCAGCACAATTGGTGGGATTTCGTCAGGCCCACTCAACTTCTTGACATTTAGGGAGAAGAGTGCTTTGGGTACCTAGCGCTGTGTTAACCGCACGTCTGGCAAGGAACACACACATCGCAGGATGGTTAGTGGTGTGCTCCTCCCGTCATCAAGGGGCGAGTTGGAAGAAAAGGAAGAGCCTCGCAGATCCTTTCAGCCAAACCGCCCCGAGGTTAGGATGCAAAGTACCACCGCATCCTACCCCAATCGGCCAATCTATAGTGCCAAACACGGCGGCAGCCCGCAGAATGCAACCGCGATATGAACGCGAGTAGCACTATACTCCGAACTAGACAATGGTCCGAGAAACCAAGAGGTTCGTTGACGGGGACCTGAAATTCCCCCGATTGAGAGGTCAGCAGAAGATCCAACAGTGAAGGTGTATGATCCTCAACATCTGTAATCCGCGTAGGGGAAGTAACCAGTTGTGTCAGACCATACTCCAAGGTAAATTCATAAACAAATATCGCCGCACGATCGGTTAAACGCGAACCGGGCCATTCGGCGCGGTGGGCGTTAAACTGGATGGGATCTGCTGTAGCAAACATTTTGACGTGGTCAATGAGTTAGTCCGTTTCAGTATTTCCGCTATGGGACCTATAGAGGCTCCCATAGCCACGCGGATGGTCGTCGCTGTTTACGCGTAGCCAAAGGATGGACAAGTCCGAACCTTTATGACTGCCGCGGCGTCGAGAACTCGTGTCTTCTTTGACGTTTACGCAAACTCCAGCCTGAGGCACAAAGGAATATTCCAATTTGTACCCTGGGTAGGAGAGATACGAAGTATCAGCCGGAGAGGACATCTGCGTCTCGGTCGGAAAGAGCAAGGCCGGCTTCGCCTTCTCCGGATGGCAGTAGAGGCTGTTAAGGTTCCCTGATGTTACAGAAATCCACGGATAGCGTGGCGGGGGTCACCTCGTTCTTGTTACTAAGCTTACTTCGAGCAGTTTTAATAAGCGGGGCAGCCTGAGCACCCATGCACAGGAGTAGAGTAGCTTAGTCGTGGATGCTCAGCGAGAAATTCTCCATTACCAGTGGTGCCGGTATCCTCCTAGTGCAGTATCTCTTTTGATTCCGCTACCATGTTGATAGGGGGGGGATAGGCTGTAATGAATTAATGTAACTGTGTTATAGAATTGTATAGTAACAAACTTTGATCAGCTAAATAATGTGAATTATTACAACATCATATCTCCGCGTTCAGGATTTTGCTTAATAAGTTGTGATCATGGAGCTTGTAACGTCGACGTGACCATTCAGTTCATTTGTTATGATTGTCTTTCAAAGGGACAATATTTTTTTTTAAATCTTAATAGCAATATAAGTAATGCAAAATTACACGTAGTGCCTTGAATAAAATTTCGCTGTTTTATTAAATTACCTTAAGCCAAACTTTTTATAAAAAAAATCTTAGTAGTAACATAATAAATGTGAAATTACAATAGCGGAATAAAATTTCGCTGTTTCATTGAATTACCTTAAGCCAAAGTTTCTCGATTGAATCAATTAGGGACTGAAGCAATCGAAACGCAATTCACTTCCATTAAATCCATTTATCTCAAGTCTATTTATCTGTTTTATAACAATGAAAACCACGTGGCTAGGTGATCAGTTTTATGTTTATAGGTTCTGGTTCAAATCCTATAATAAGACAATTTTTACAGTTATTTGATGCCATAACATCGTTCCTGTATCTAATCCGTGTTGCTGAGACTGGGTTAAAGTTTAAATACTTTATTAATTTGTAATCTTTTCCCATTAGCGCTACAGACACGGGTCGGTTTGGACCTTGTAATATAAATTATTTATTTATTTAACAAGTACACTAACAATACACATATATGATATCATCACGAAAACACATTTTTACACAACAAGTGTACATTACATTCCCAGATACTCAATCTGCAAACATGCAAACATAATTTTGGATTAATTTAAATGTAAGAATACATATCATGTGTGTGTTCATCATACATTGAGAAATTATACAAACAAATTATATATGTACCTAAATAAGAAAAATATTTTTAAAAAAACAGAACTAATCATTACAAGAGAACATGATAAAGATTATACGATGTATTTTATTTCTAACTCTCTTCAGGAGTATGCATTTTTTTAAAGAAAATATAAAATAAACTATATTGTGATCAAATAGGCAAAATATTAATATAATAAGAAACTAAACGATATATTATCGGTAAGTTTTATTTTAAAGTCAATATAAAACTTGTGACATATATCGATGCTAGGTATTATTTTAGAGAATCCGTCATATTAGGTATTTACCTATGAAATTGCCGTTTTTTATGAAATAAGTTAACGTAATTACTTTCTATATTATTTATTTCTACTAATCAAAGTGGAATCGATGCATGTTTGTTAACGCAGTGGCAGTTTATTTACGCCCTTCTTGAAGAAATCATCTTGAATGAGGCAACAAATTCTTCAAAGGCATTTTGTACTGCCTCTCGGGTATTGAGGTTTTTTCCCGCCGAAAAGTTATCCATATTCTGAAAAAGTAGAAGTCTGTAGGCGCAAGTTCTAGTGAATACGGTGGATGACGGAGATCTTCCGATCCTGGCTCTAGTAACTTGGAGACCGTCTGTTGTGCAGTATGTGATCGCGTGTTATTTTGCAAGAGCAGCGAGGACGAGCGATTGACCAACGCTGATTGGAGACATGCAAGCCTCTCCATCATTGTGTTTAATTCTTCACAGTACTTATGCTCATCCCGTTTGTTAAGAAACTGTGATGAATCACATTGGCGCTAGACCATCAAACAGAGACCATTAATTTTCTAGGGGTAAATTTTCGTTTAGGGCGTTGTTTAGGTGCTGAATCAAGATCCAAACAACTTGCAAAGCGCTTGCAATTGTCAAACAGAATCCATATTTCGTCGCAGGTAACAATGCAGTTCAAATTCCTTACTTTTGTGTGCCAGTTGAGCAGTGCAAGACACTGAGTTCGTGGGACACCCATTTGTTACGATTTTTTAATTTGCCGATTCAGCGCAAATGAACGAATATTGTTCTGATGATAACGTCGAAAGCTGCTGCTAATTCAGCCGTATGTTGAGTATCATCAGCTTTCACAATCGACTTTAATTCGTCAGTGTCGACGAAAGTTTTCGGACGACCACGAGATATTCGTTTTTCAGTTTGAAATTTCCAGAATGGAAGCGGGCAAACGAATAATAGGTAATGGGTTCGTTTGTAGAATTCACTTCGTAAACGTAGTTGATGTTGGGTGCCGCTTGTGTCATGTTACTGCCACGACGGTACTCATATTCCATAAATACTCGAATTTTAAACGTATCCATGATGACGAAAAATATTCAAATGCGATTAAAACATAACGCTACTCTCTTGAGTGCTAAGTAGATATCATAACCTTAATATCAATACAATTAAAAACTTTGTTCCCTATTTTGCCATTCTTACGGATGAATTTTTTCTCAAAATTCATATGCGACGATTTGCCCAACCCTCGAAGTATAACCTATTTAATAAAAAAAGAATCATCGAAATCGGTTTACAATGGACGAAGACGTAAAGGCGAATTGTTAACCTAGTCCTTTTATAAAATCGGTTAAATATCTAAGATTATTTTAAATAGATGAAATGAAGCTGAAAATTCAGAATTTGCCGGTAAAGAACAAAAGGAATGAACGCAAATCAAAGAGAATCATTATTATGTCGACAAATTATACAAATGAATTCAATCCGCCTGGCGCTGCGCAATCTGTTACAATTATCAATATGTAAATTGACCGCCATTATAATATTGTCGGCTTTGTCGAGACAAACGTTCGTGTCTAATGTCTTTTCTCACGAGACGACAAACTCCTCCAGTCCGTAGAACTGCGAGGGACATACCATAAGAAACTATATATTCAAAATTGTTTATTATTAAATTATTTATTCTTTACTAGCGAACCGCCCCGGCTTCGCACGAGTAATTTGTGGATCTCAACAACAGCTCCACCTAGCGGGTCTAATTGTGAATCTAAACCACCCAGGGACCTTCTCAAACGCACACAAAAAAATTCATCAAAATCATTCGAGGCGTTTTCGAGTTCAAGCAAGATTAACGGACCGCAATTGATTTTTATTTATAGAGACTACTAGTAAATTAGTTAAAGTAAATTACCCGAGAAATTGTGCAATTGGATCACCAGCTTTCTTGCTGATCGGAGCATCAAGGTCGTTGTAGACGGTGCAAGCTC
>DWHP01002959.1:0-13867 GCA_018247895.1 Parnassius honrathi
CACGGCACTCTCGCAGATTACTTGCCTTCTTCTCGACTCACCGCAGACTACAAGGCAATCTCCTGGCACTTGCACATGCGTTGGCAACGAGGCTGCACTATCGACCTCCGGTTTGAGCACGGGGGTGATATGGTGACGCTATCGTTGCGCCACTGGCGAAACACACCGAAGCCTAAATCGCGCTATCAAAATTCCGAATCATAAACAGTATATATAGAACATCTCTGAATCACATCATCACATGGAGTATTGGCCGCTTCCCGGGCGGAACACCTTGCCCGGCGGGAGATCTCCCCTTTCCTTCAACAGCCACATTCGTAATAATATAAAAGAAATAATTATATACGTATATTATGGAGATAAATGTTATGTCAAATTCAAATCGCGCGGGTATTTGATTGAATATATTTCGCTCAACGAGAACATACTTAATCTTTGTATTCGATGGTTGGAATTATTGCTTGGAGAATACGCTCAGAGTTGACGGGGAAAGAGGAGAAGAATTTATTGACAAGGTAATGAATAAATTTGGACAGCAACTTAGACGCTTTCATTTTTAAGTTTACCCCCTTGCATACTACCGCCAGTGCACATGAGGGCAGATAATTTTCAGAACGAAGAACCAAATAGTTATGTCCAAGATAGTAAAGAAGAGACGCCACGCACCAGACATCAGGCCATTACATTATTTTATTCTTTGCCTACCACTTTTAAAACTATTTATTGCCACCATAAATTAAAAAAAAACTACTACGCAGTTGACGATTACTTGAATAACAAATATAAACTTAATAAATGTTAATGCCATTTTTCTTATACTGTATAATAATCTATTATAACATGAAATGTAGAATGATTGTTAAATGATATTTAAATTTCGTTCGATTGTAATTTTATTAAAGTTCATTGCATGCAAATGTTATTCTAAAAGTTAAAAGTTAAAGTAACAGTCTACACACGTCTCACTGCTGGGCACAGGCCTCCTTCCCGCTCATTTCTGAGAGGATTTTAGGGCAAGAAATTCTCTGCCGCGTTGCCCCAATGCGTAACATTTTTTTCTTATTTCTCAGACATGTAGGTTTCCTCACGAAGTTTTCCTTCACCGCCGAGCACGTGGTAAATCAGCAATTAAAATTACAATTTACAATTTCATTTTCATTCAATGTCGGCGGGGATCGAACCCGGTTTGTGCGCGTACTAGGAAATTTACAGCGAGCGACACAGAGATAAGTTACTAATTTTTTCATGTGGTCAATTTACAATACAATGTAATGTTTTTCTATGTAATGAATGACTATGACTATGACTAATATATACGAGAGTGCATTAAGGAATTCGTTACCTTTTAATTCCTCATTCCTAACTTTTTAACGGATGTCACCCTTTTCGACCAACATTAAAACGAAACGAATGGCTCTAACTAATCTGTCTAAGACAAACGAATCATCGTTTAAAGCAGCATTATCAAGTTGAAGGTTAGACATTTACCTAACCATAATATTTGTTTTGCCGTGTAGTGGCGGTCCACTACCACGTATCTTCCCGTAGGTGTCGTAGAAGTCGATACATGTAAACAGACAGGAGATGGGTAGCAGCATCTTCCTAATAACAGCACTTGTACAACAAAAAAACTGCGGTTGCCAACCCGCTCGCCAAACATGGCAACTATGGCAATATACCCCCCCCCCCCAATGAGCAACGATACAAATAAACAGCCCCCAGTCTGCGGCGGCTCGACTATTCCTGGCTACGGTGGCGATCATGGTAACGGCGGGGCAGGGGATGCTAAGAAACTCCGACGAAAGTTCGGTTGCCACCTAAGAAGACTCGACCTGGCAACATACAACGCACTCACCCTGAGGACTGACGAGAAAATCCTGGAGCTGGTAAAAGAAATAGACAAATTGCGCTGGAATTTTTTAGGATTATCCGAAATCCGACAAGGGGGGGGGGCACGGTGATCCTCGATTCCGGCGAATTGGTGTTGCCCAAGGTGTTGGATTTATCGTCCACAATTATCCCGTTAACAACGTTGTAAAAATGGGAAGTGAAAGTTGTAAAGGGAGTGTGTAGACGAGGGTTGCGTACCACATACTCAGATTCACAAACGGTTTTCGCTGAAGGTTATACAGGTTTACGCACCAGCCTCGGCACATCCCGATGGGGAAGTGGAGGAAATGTATGAGGATATTTCTAGAGCCATGCGTTCCTCCGGAACATTATACGGTGTAATTGGGGAACTTCAACGAAAAACTAGGCACAAGAAAGAACGGTGAGCTGAAGGTAATATGGGATAGGTCAATGGAACCCAAGAGGGCAGCAGCTGACCGACTTCATGGAGAAAAAGGTACTCTTTATAATGAACTCTTTTTTTCAGAAGTGGGACCGCAGAAAGTGAACCTAATAGAGCCCCGACGGTTCGACAAAAAATGAGATTTATTTCATTATGACGACTAGACCGCTATTGTTGAGTGTTGTCTCAGTGATTGCAAGGGTAAAAACTGGCGGCACGATATCCGAACCTCATCCGAAGATCACCGAATGATAACAGACACACTGAACCTAAATATTAAGTTGGAAAGGTCTCGTCTAATGAAATCAACACTCTGTCCCTCTCTTGCTCAAATCCAAAGTTCCGAAACCTTTCAGCTCGATGTCCAAAACCGTTTTCAGTGTCTAAAAGAGTTCAATGCAGTGGATGATATGAACGACAAGCTCGTGGAAGCTAAGTTGTACAAGAGCCGCCGCAGAAGAACACAAAAATTCTCCGATCACGCTCTTAATCTTCATGGCTGCTAGGCGGGAAATGAAGCTGCAGTCTTCAACAGATTTGGCAGCATATAGGCAACTGAACAGACAGTTCTCCAAATGCATGCGATGGAACTTACACAACTTTAACGCTGTTCGTATTGAAGAAGCGATTAAGCGGAACCAGGGCTCCAAAGTACTTGCCAGAGATCTATCTGCCAGAAAGAGCCAACTATTAAATCGGAAGACTGAGTGTGGCAGCATCGTTTCCCGGACACCCGGAGATTTTGAGTGAGATTGAGAGGTTCTATGGTATACATTATCGTTGAAGCAACACGCAAGTGTAAATAACGCTCCAAGAGCAAGTCTTATCTGACATTATTCTGAAGATATCTCAGACGTCAGTCTTAGCGAGATTAGAACGGCATCACCTTAAAAACGGCAAGGCCCCAGGCGAGGAGTGAAATATAGCGCAGCTTCTGACAACGGATGGAAAACCCGTACATATAGTCCTTCAGTAGCTCTTCAATTCCGTACTCCAAGATGACACTACTCCATGTGACCGTGGAGCAGAAGTGTAGTGGACTTGTTCTTCAAGAAAGGTGACAACACTCTCTTGAAAAACGACATACCGATTTCTTTTCCGATTTTCCCTTCCCGCATCTATGAGCTGTTTTCGAGAGTCGTTACGTCTTACGTCTCGTATGCAGACTCGACGACCTCCAGCTTCCCAAACAAGCCAGTTTTCGAAAGTCTTCAGTACCATAGACCACATGCATGCCCTGCGGCAGGTTGTACAGAAGACCGGAGACTACAATCGGCCACTTTGCCTTGCGTATATGGACTATGAGAAAGCCTTTGATTCCGTCGAAATTTGGGCGGTGCTACAATCCCTTCAGCAGTGCTGAGTTGACTGTCGGTATATCGATGTTTGTATAGTAGGGTTACTATGGCCATCCGAGTACAGAACCAGAGTACGAAACCTACTCAACTGCAAAGAGGTGTAAGACAAGGTAACTTTCTGTCCCCGAAACTTCACGCCTGCATTGGAAGACGTTTTCAAGCTACTGAACTGTTAAGGATATGGTATTGATATCAATGGTGAGTACATTACTCACCTTCAGTTTGCCGACGATATAATCCTTATAACAGAATAGCTGGAGGATCTACCCACCGTAGTGCTTAGCTTGAGCATACTCAATTACCTCAATAGTGTCGCCCAGCGGGTAGGTCTTAAGATTATCATAGACAAAACAAAGATCATGTTTTATGTCCATGTCACACCAGTGCTGATAGTTGTGGGGAGCACTAAGCTTTAAGTTGCTGACGAGTTCGTTTACCTGAGACAAATAGTCCGACTATGTAAGTCAAACTTTGATTGCTGAGGTTAATCGAAGGATTCTCGATTCTCGTATGGAACTCGGCTAGGTAGCGTTCGAGAACTTACGACACATCTCGTCAGGTATACCTGAAAACCTGAAAACTAGATTATACATCCAGTGTGTATTGCGAGTGATGACTTTTTTTTATTTATTACACAAAAATGCAGTCGGTTGTTCTTTATACAACTTTCGCCAAACTGACCGTATGAGGACACTTGTGGTCGTTTAACGAGCTGTAGAGAGGCCTAAACGCGGGGTATTCACTGCGTGATAAACTTAGAAATGAAGATGTCTACTACCGAACTAGAGTACCCGATATAGCCCAACGGATTAGTAACCAGAAGTGGTAATGGGCCGGCCATATAGCTCGAAAAATCGACAGCCGATGGGGAAAAAGGTTCTCGAGTGGCGCTTTGTTAACAATTTGTTACAAATTCACAATCTTTAAACAGACAAGAAAGTAAGTTAACCTAAATAATATTATTTACGTACCACATAAGTGAGTGCTCATTACACAGATGTTTAAATAATTGAACTTGATCACTGCTTCTGGACTTGTATAACTACCTCCCTGGTCTAGTTGTCGTAAACGCCAGCAGCCGCGCTGACGATCATGACGTCGCTAGTTCCAATTCTTAGTATTTCTATCAATAAAAACTCAGCAAAAACCCAGAGTCAGGAAAATGGTGGTTTTACCCCTGTGCCTCAGAAAGCACGTAAAGAAGTTAATCCTGCGCCTGATCTCACTCCGGTCATGTCGAATTACCGTCCAATCGGATTATGAGACTGCACCAGTGCTTGCGCGTACAGTTAAGCAGTATAATCCTGTCCAGTCCAGTTGAGACTAGTCGTTGTGACCGAGATTCGGTCCAGAGGACATTGTTCAGATAATTAACAAATATTATTTAATCGAGACACTGATTCCTGAGATACAGGTCCATTTACAATAGAAGTCAGGGACTTTTAATTTATTTGTTAAAAGTTATTGGTGAATAAGCATTATTATTTTTAAAGCATTATTATAATAGGTACTGTAAGTAGTAGAAGTGTCGGATAACTCCTCAGTAGATTAAGTGACGACTTGGTAAGACATGCAGGAAGTTAATGGATGCTAGCGGCTCAGGGCCGTGCTTTGTAGTATAACTCGGGGGAGGCAACAGTAGACTTGTGAAGGACCTGTAATTATGATGACGATGAAGTCGTAGATCTCTATATTCACAAATTATTTTACTATTAGATAAATGCATATTACTGCTGCAACGTGTAGCGGTGCTGTAAGAATACTCACTACCTCATATTGTCCCGTGGGTGTTCCAAGCCGCGACGGAGGATAACAAACTAGGAGTTGGGCAGCGATGTCTTCCTGATAACAACTTGAAATAATAACAACCTGCGGTTGCCAACCCATCTGCCAAGCGTGGCAACTGTGTCAAGTACCCCGTTGTGAGGCAATCTATGAGCAGGCGTATGCTCAGCAGCAGAATTTGATAATTTGTAAATGAATGAATGAATGAAATTGATATTAATAAACCAAATTTGAAACAAAACATATAAAGTGTGAGCCATTTTTTAAATCCTTTTTTTTCGTTGCGGTCCGTATTGGTATAAAATAAATCGGTTTTACTGGCAGCCCTAATAACTTGCTCATGTCGGGCGCGTTATAAAAAATAGTTACTATATCAATAGACAAAGGCCTTACCTCGCAAAAATCCATGATAATAACGCCGTTAAAATTTAATATGCTGAGATCCTCTTTCTTCATAAATTTTAATGAAATTCTTTTAATTCTCTTCTTCTTTATTTTAATGACTCAAAAATATTCGAATTGAGAATTTTTCAAACCTTTAAAAATTTATAACTTGGAAATATTTTAGAATTATCGTAAAAATCTTTTTTATTTGTATTTCATCAAGGAAAATAAAAAACTAACTTTTATACTTTATTATTTTTCTTTATATATTTTTAATAGGTCAAAAGAATCCGTACTTGGGATTTTATCTTAAGAAGTTATCTTTTTATTTATATTTTGTCATAGAATTTAATGAAAAATGTTGTGCGGTTTGAAAATAACAATTCCTTGCAATTGAAAATGTGTCGCGTTACCCCACGGCAATATGCATTTATATCATCAGTAGGACAATTTGAAGAGAAACAACAACTTGAAGATAAAAAATTGAGTTCGAATAGTTGTCGGTACTCATGCGCCGATTCCTCCTTAACTAAATGACGACTTTTTTATTATTAGCACTGTACTTACTACTACTGATTAGCGCGACGCAACGGCGATTGTATGCCCACACTTTCAGTATATTGCGGGTATTATCAAAGGCTTCCTCTCGATTGAACCTCAAATATACTGAAAGTATCAGCTGTAAAAATGATATTCTGCATTATGTTATAATTATCCGTAATGATTTCTTTACATGCCTATAATAGCAAATAAAGGTTAAAATGTAACTTTTACTATACGATACAATACTCTTTTTTGTACACCAAAGAAAGATTTTATACCTGGTAGAACCACGCTGCAGCTATACTATGGTTGTAGCACGAATGGGTCGGATCGACCGGGGTAGAACCACGCTCTCACAGAATACCGGCGTAAAATAGCAGTTTGAACTGTGTTTCTTACGGTGAGCGTGGAGATCCGGAGACCGTTTTTTACTGGAAACGAGGCATTCCATCTTAGTCCTCTTGGGTGGCACGCATCTCAGTTTTGATTCCTAATTGAGGAATCAAAACTCAGATGCGATTTTTTTTGCGATGCGAAATTTCCCATATTTTCCCATATCCGTGGGCCACAGCATCCACTTACCATTAGGTGGACTGCGCGCTCGTTTATCACCCTTATTCTATTAAAAAAAGGGTTTGTTGGGACACCAAATAACAGTGGTTTCCTATTATGTTTTTCACGTTGAGCATTTTCTTAATTGGAAGATTATGTACGACAGCAAGGTAAAATACCTATGATTTGTTGCCGTTTCGATACCTTACCGTAAATTTTGTATAGAAGAGGTTATTAAAATATTAAATAATTTATGGATGATGATAACCTCGGGGAATGAGGTGATCGTTGCCAAGCTATTACTTTTATTATTAGTTATAAGTTATATAAGAACATGGTATTTTGCAATAAAGGGCCAAATTTGCAGAGAAGGTTCAGAAGAAGTAATATAGGCAAAAGATAAAGAAAAGTTAATTAAAATAAATCTTAAACATTCTGTCTTCTTTATCTTTAAAATTAAAAAATGCGTGGTAATGCTTTATTCTAAGTAATTTTAACACTTTTATCTAAACAAACTCTAAATTTACAGAAGACTTAAATATTTAATAAAATGTAAGTTTTAATACTTTTCCGTGCTCAAACAATGATAGATACGTGAAGTAAATTATATTTACTGCGTGAGTGTAATAATCTGAGGAATATAAACTTAAAGCTAACTAATCCCCGCATTGAACAAATAGATAATCATGGAGATACAATTCATAATATAATCTAAAATAATGGAAATACAGAGACCTCGTTACAAAATTTACGACATAGTCGTAAATATATTAGGATATGACCTTTATTAGGTCTTTAAATCTTTCTTAGGTCTTATTTTAATGCTACGTGTACTGACACGACTTTATATAATTCATCAACTGGCAAAGGCTTCGCTTAATAGCTCACTAGTTGTACAATTATTTTGTTAGTTTGGGATCCTAAAATACACTTAAAGTACTTATAACTTGTAACCTTTACTAAAATCTCTACATATGTATAAGTAAAATTGAAATTTCTGTAACATCTAAGTAATTGCCTTCTGAGCTACGTGTGTAATTTGCATACTACTCAGACATGAACAACCATTTGTAATGTTATTCCGTCTGTCTATCCAGGCTAACCTGCGGTATGGCTGAACTGATGGCAATAAAACTTGACGAACAGATGTAATACAATGCCAGGTGTTATTTAGGCTATAAATATACTATTCGAAAAATTGGGAGATTTTTTTGAGAAGTGAAGTGAATTTGAGAAGTCGGAAAAAATAAGTGGTCTTTGATTATTATTTTAAACATAAATAAAGTCACATTAATAGATCCTACCCAGGCTAAGCCAGAGCAAAAATAAAGACAATCCTCACATAAAAAATCCTTTTACTGGTAACGGGGGATTTCATATTTTAGTCCTTAAAGTAGTGTTGCCCAAATGCAAGAGCAAGCCAAGACTTAGCCAGTCTTGGTCTTGGTCTTTCGCCAATACACCTGGTCTTGGTCTTGGAACCCCAGTCTTCGACTTGACCTTGGCCTTGCAGTAGGTGTCTCGCAAGTCTCGCAATTACCTATTAGCCTATTGTTATTTATTATACGTCACTTTAGATCTTAGAGCAACTTAACAGAACAGGTACATTTTGAGCTTGAATTAACATAGCCATAGCAAAGACTAATCATATTAATAAATGTCTAAACATTTAATGAAAAATTCGACAAATCGACTGACACCGGGTGGGGTTTCAAATCCATGCAGATACTCTAATTAACTGAGCTGTCTACCGTGTCCCACGGACACGGAATTCGGTCTGTTTCTTGTGATGTGAATTGTGTATATTATGTTTTGCTTGTGATGGAATTAATCTACGTTAATTAAATTAAATTTGCCTAGGTACATTACTTGCTGTATTTATCTAGGTAGTTAATAAATACTAGAGTACGATAGAAGTTAATAAAGCGACACTGTTAATCAATTTTTGGAAGTGTGTGATTTTAAAACGCAAAATGCGCGAATATGACTTCACTCATTCGAAATTCAAAATTCGATTATTTTTAATTCAAGTAGGCATTAAAATACACTTTTGAATAGTAATATAATTACCGTTTCCCCCAATTTTTTCTTTTCCATGTCCAGGGGTTCTGATTCTGCTGAGAAGAATCATGGAAGAAAGTAAGAAACTCAGTAGTTGCTCTTTTCAAAATATTTTTACAATAGTTCAATAATTATGTAAAGCGATAAGTCAAACATAAAATGTCAAATGTATATGTAGATACCAAATCGGTATAAAAATTTTTAGTTAGTCCTGTGTAGTACGAGCGGTCAGTTCCAAGCTTCTTTGACATTAAGATATTCATTTACAGAATAATACGCTTTTTTGGCTAAACAAGCTTTAATTTGCGACTTAAATTGAAAAGGTGAAGGATCTAACATTTTTTTCAGGTTATTAAGACTAACAACTATCGGAGATACATTCTAAAGTATGGCACCGTCGACGTATGTTGAGCTTGTCGCCACCCCGGTGAGCCACTTAAGCATGTCATCTCCGGTTGTTCGGCGCTTTCTAACTCTGAGTACTTGCACCAGGTCAGGATTCTACACCAGCAGCTCGCTCTGAAATATGGTCTCGTGGATCGGAAACTGCCTTATTAATAGGTCCTTACATATGAAATTGGCGTTTTGTACGGGAGGAATATAAAGTCATTTTTTTTTGTTAAATATATTTAATTAATCAAAATATGCACCGTTGTTATCTATGCACTTTTGCCTTCTCATAGGTAGTTCATTGATCCCTTTACAAAAAAACTATGGGGGAGAGAATCAATTAACTCTTTGAAGGCAGTTTGGACTGCCGCATCCGAGTAAAATTTTTATCCTTGTAAGAAGTAGTCCAAATTCCGGAAAAAATGGTAATCTGTTGGAGCAAGGTCCGGAAAGAACGGTGGATGTCGCAGATATTCCAATTGTAGCTCATCTACTTAGTGGTTGTTTGTTGTGCAGTGTGTGGTCTTGCGTTGTCGTGAAGCAGCAGTGGCCTAGAGCGATTGACCAATCTCGGTTGTTAAGCAGTTAGTTCTTCCTTCATGGATTTACATTTGCTGACAATAGATATATGCCTTAATCTTTTGGCCAAATTTTAGAAAGCTGTAGTGAACGACACCGGCGCTAGTCCACCAAACACACACAAGTAAATTTTCCTGATTCAATTTTCGTTTAGGGCAGGATTTGGCTGAGTCTCCAGGGTTCAGCCATTACAACGAGCACTTCCGATTATCGTACAGTATCCACTTTTCATCACAAGTAATGATTCGATTTAAAATCCCTTCTTTTTTGAGTCCGTTGAGCAAAGTAACACAGCAGTCGATGCGTGTTTGTAAGTTCGATTCACTCAATTCATGAGGTACCCATCGTTCAAGTTTGTTTACTTTCCCGATTTGCTTCAGGTGGATTAATACGGTTTTATTGCTTACCCCAAAGCCTGCAGTTTTTTCTGAAGTGCTTTGTGATGGATCCGCTTCCACAATAGCATTTAATCCTTCATTTTACACTTTGGTCTCTGGCCGTCCACGAGGTTGGTTCTGAAGGTTGAAATTTCCAGAACGAAAACGTTGAAACCAAAAACGTATGGTGCTTTTTTGCGACACCAGCGTCGTACACATTGTTAATCCTTCGAGTTGTTTCTGCAACACTGGTGCGACGGTAGAACTCGTATTCCTAAATATACCGATATTTCATGTTTTTTATTGCGCGGTAATAAGCGACGCCAAAGAAAAAAATTATGGGGGCAAAACAAATTAATGACTGTTTTCAAAACTCAAATGTACCAGGTAAATGAATTTATAAATTTGAATTAGGAATTATTAACTAAAGAGGAGATATTTCGGATCAAATTAGTCCGTACGTTTTGGTCGATATTACCATTCCGTATGTCGAGAACCTAGTGAAAGCCGAACCAGAAAAGAAAACTAAATATCTGAAACTGTGTCACGAGGTGACCGACATATGGGGTGTTTTGCCGACCGAAATTACTTCCTGTAGTCGTTTCTGCGAATGGGCTAATCCTGGTCAGCCTCTTAAGTTACCTGAGGTGACTAGGACCGCTCTGGGCTCAAATGCAGGTCAGGTGCTCCTCGATACCGCCCGTATGGTCCGCCGGTTCCTTTCCTTTCCCCCCTAACCCTCGGCCGTTTGGTCTCCCCTGCAGAGGGCTTCCATCTGGTTAGGCTTTTATTTTTTTATGCATTTTCGTGTATTTATTTTATTCTACTAATATTTATGTATATTTATAATATTTATGTATATATATTTTTGGGACCCAACAAGATGAGAAAACTACTATATAGATATCCCAAAAAAACATAATAGTAAGTAATTATTATAAACCCATATAGTTAATATTGTTGCAAGGTATAATCAATGCCCCTAGCACCATCTAGTGTCGGATAGCAGAGCGAGGGGAGCTTTCTAGAAAATGCCATGCTGGAACTTTTCACCTCCAGCGCCATTTAGTATCGAATAGAACTAAGCTTTCTGGAAAACTCCACACTTAAACTTTCTTCACCTAGTCGGTCGGGACTGGTATTTGCTGGAATATTCTAGATGTTCAGTGGAAAAGGCCTATATAAAGCCGTTTAGGGCCGTCACCGGGGCAGTATTGAATTGGCAATACGAGCGAAGCTTTCGGAGTGAAATAAAGTGAACTAAAGTGTTGTGATTAATTATTAGTGTGTTTTAGTTTTAATTAGTGTTCGGTAATTAAAGTGTCAATTTTGGTAACTCATTCGGCGGTTTTTATTTGTCACGAACCCTAACCTCGTAACAATTACTTACTAGAATAAAGAATGTTTTGATATCTACCTATCCATACCATTGTCTAATTACAATATTTCTTGTGAGATCTTCATAAAGTATTCGTGTCTTATGAGTAATGTATACGAATGTCTTTGTAATATGTACTCTGTGGCGGCAATCAAATCAGCCAAAAAATCAGTGTCAAATGTTGTGCGTTCGGCGCGGCGGCGACGATTGTATGCGATATCAATAGAAGCCGCTGGCGCGTGTATTTGTGCTTGACCTTGTACTCTTAAATAGCTGCAAAATTTCTTTGATAAGTAAGTTTTGATCGTTGATGATGCCGGCAACAAGAAGCCGCACACTATCAAAGTGCCATTGGTCAAAACTAGGGATGCACTCTTTTTTCTTTTAATGGATATTTTCATTCCCCGCGTAAGTATGTTTATGGTATTGTTCGTAATACGCATAAGTTCAATTGTTCAATTTTTTTTTTACAATTTTTTGCGTCTTACAGAGTGTCTTAGTGTATACCCGAACACCTATACTCCCAGAAACGACACTCAGTCCTAACTGCAAGACCCAAGAGTCTCGGAGGCTTAGTCTTGTTTTTGCTCAAATCTTGCACGGTCGGTCTTGTTCTTGGTTTGTTAAAATTAGGCGGTCTTGTTCCCGCATTTTTGCAAGAACAAGACAACCTAATGAAGGCTTCTAGACCAGGACTGATTTTGGGCAACACTACCTTAAAGGTACGGACGCAACATTTTTATTAAGAAAAAATATTCACACACAATGTTCAATGAACGTGTTTGTCAAATATTAAATTAAGATTTAGGCATAAGAATGTTGCCAGCAAGCTGGGTGCCGCGTTTGCTCATGCCGTGTTTTCTGAAGACCAAAAACGTGTTGGAATGGCATTTCCAACGCTCTTTTGACGCAGTTTAGGCGCAATAAATCCGAGTTACGGCGTGAATTAATTACTATAGATGTAACTTGGACACCATTATACATCCAAAACAAAAACAGCCAAACAGTGGACTGGAAAGGGGAACAGGCTCCAAAAATAGCAAAACCTGATTTTTCTGCTGAGAAAGTGATGGCGACTGTTCTTTGGGATAGTCATGGAGTTATCTTAATCGATTATTTTCATAAAGGAAAACCCATTACAGGAGCAAACTACGCATTAGTACTCGACAAACTGAATGCAGAAATTGGGAAAAACGGCCACGCTTGTGGAAAAAGAAAATCCTGTTGCATCATGACAACGCGCCGTCTCACACCTCAGCGGTTGCCATGGCGAAAATTCACGAATTACAGTTTGAACTGATTGACCATTAGCCTTACTCACCAGATCTAGTCTCAAGCGACTTTTTTTGTTCCCTCATCTAAAAATTGCGCTCGAAGGACAGAAGTTTTCGTCAAATTAGAAGGCAATCACTTTCGTGAACAATTAACTCTGAGAAAAACGCCGAATATTATTTGGACAGGTTAGAGTGGTGGAAGAATCGCTGGGAGAAGTGAGTAGTAGTTACAAGGAAACTATGCACAAAAATAAAAATAAATTTTATGAAAATGTCTTGTACCCACGTAGTTCCGGGCCTGGATGTTGGTTCTTATGCAATTTGTGTATATAAACTGCCATTTCCATACAGGAGAAAATCGTCGTGACGTTTTTTTCTTAAATATATGAACGTGAAGTAATAAATTGCTTTACAAATGAATGCACCAGATAATAATACTCTCACGGAGTCAGGTCATTGTCAATCGAAAGGCAAAGGCCGCACGATCTCCAATTGAAATTATGTTAGTGTTTTGTTATACGATAAATTGTTTAATAAACGACCTAAAAGGTTTTGCTGCGTATGTTCTAAACAAACTATGTGATGAGTAGCAAATTTTGCTTACACGGCGGTAAACGAGATGAGACGACTTGATATATTATCATGTCATATTCCATGGGGATGAGCCGTTCGCGTCCGTAGGCTTCGACGAGGGGGATGAGTTGCTCGTTTCCGTAGGCTTCGACCATCTAACCCTGGGCCCACCCTAGACGTGTCCCTCCGATCACACTCTTAATCTCATGGCTGTTAGACGGGAGATGAGGCTGCAATCGTCAGCAGATTTGACAGCATACAGGCAACTGAACAGACAAATCTCCAAATACATGCGGCGAGACTTACGCAACTTTAATACT
>DWHP01002960.1:0-13867 GCA_018247895.1 Parnassius honrathi
ATATAAGCTAAGGAGAATCTTAATGTAATTTTACGTGGTCGACCTTATTCTATAAAAAAAAACTTGAGAGATGTAGAGATATCTGGATGGAACGAAGTTCCTTTATACTCGTAACACACATACGCGCACACACACATACATACGCAATATATACACAAGCAAATTATATTTTAATATTGAAATATAATTTGCTTTTAAATTTATTAAAGGTATGACGCGTATACTTGCTAAACACACAATAATGGAGAGACTATAACGCGTATGTCTTGGTTAGCACAATAGTAAAGAGAGGTTATAATGCGTACTTGCTAAAAATACTTAAGCATTTGTTATTGTCTGTATAAAATCTCTACTTACCTAACTCCATCAGCAATACCGGAACTTGTGCAGAAACACTGTCAGGATTCATTATTGTTATTATTTTTAATTATTTATTATGTACAAAAAACCTGTATACACTCAACAAAAATAATCGACGCGGCACCACACTGTTCAATACGAAATAGGAAGACGAAGAGAAAATAACTAGCTTACTTTCTACGAGAGAGAGAGAGAGAGAGAGGCGGACCGAGAAACACGCGCACGCCGCACGGCTTACAACAATAGCAAAAAGTGTCGTTACAACTTTTGGTCTTAATTTTTTCCGTCTAGCCCCCTTTTGCAACGCGCGATAAGGAACTTCGTTTCAAAAACGAAGTCTTGGATGACTCGTTTCGTCTCGAACTCAGTTCTTCTACCGTAAAAAGTTGTGATCCATGTAATACCACTAAACAACCTTATTTAATATAATATGTATGTATATGTATATATATAATATGTATGTCGGATACATTTTTCATGCGATGGGCTAAGTCAATCCATTTATTTAAAACATGTTTTTTAAATTTTGATATGGTCGCAATAAAATGTTGTTAGGTTAGCTGATTACGGAATAACTTAAAACAGAAGGGCATTTAAGTAGGGACTGAATAAATTAATCGACTTGGTATTACATGGATCTCACAACTTATTACGGTAGAAGAACTGAGTTGCGAGACTTTGTTATTTTTACAAGTTGTGTTTTTGATGTCATAACTTATTTCGTCAACAACAACAACTTACAGTGTACTCTTTTTAACTAGTACAAAATGGACTACGGTAAAACGGCTAACGACCATTTTCAACGACTCGACAAATTCAAAGCTCATAAATTTTATGAAACAAAAAGATTATTTTTATGTTTGTTAAAGTTGTGAAAGGATTATTATAGCAAAATAAAGTGAATAGATGGCAACCACTGCTGGCATAACCCCTAGGATGGATTAGGTAATCAATACATCATTTTTGACTTGTTCACGTCACTTGAGAATTAGGTGTGAGTACACGCGGGCGTGTGCGTGTACCTGTGCATAATCGTGTAGACGCACACGCAAAGTGTTGCGTTTATGAGACCAAAAGTGTGTGTGTGTGTGTGTGTGTGTGTGTGTGTGTGTGTGCGTGTGTGTGAGTGTGTGTGTATGCGTGTGTATGTGTGTGTGTGTGTGTGTGCGTGCGTGTGTACGTGTGTGTGTATGTGTGTGGATGAGTGGGTGCGTGAGTGTGTGTTTTTGGGTACGTACAAGTGTGTGTGGGTTTACATATGCCTTTGCATGCTTGAGAGGGTGTTTCTGTGCATGATCATGTACATGATATGTGCTTGAGTGTTGTATGTGCGTAAGCTTATGCGCGTACGTGTGCAACAACAAATAATTCTGTTACTTTAAACTAATTTACTTTGATGCGTTATTCTTGTAATATGTCATTTCATAAATTAGTTGTGTTATATCAAATGAAACTTTAATGTACATTACAGATGGCTCAAATGTTAGTTACTACAATTTCTACATTCAACTAAAGATTTAGATTTAGATTACATTGAATTTTCATCCCTTAAGACGATATATAGATTTGTACGTCTCCACATACTGCGAAGCTAAACCACTTGCTTGAGGTAGGTATTTAGTTTCAGACTTATCAATAATATTTTTTTTTTATTAAACTTCGGACCACAAACAAGTTCACAATTATCAACTAATCTAATGTAATTACTACACTTTTTTTGTTATTGTTAACTCAGCAACGCTGGTCACTTACTTAATTATAACATTTTTTCAATAATAGATAAAGCTTCTTATAGTGTATAACTTGACATTGACAATATCTTGTTATTCTTAATCTAGATGTAAAATCTAAATACATTAACGACTAACACACATTGTTCAATAAATAATTATACTAACATCTACTTTGTACTACGTTCTACTTGTATGCTTTACATATGTCCTCGTACGAAATTGAATCTTTCGAATGAATTGAATCTTCTTAATCTGTGGGGAGACACATTTCAGGTTAAGGAACAACATCCCCTTGCGATTAAGCCTTAATGAATATATTACGTGTCGTTGATGTTGTTGGTATATCCTTTCCAGATCCGTAGCTTTTAAACATCTTACAAAGCATCGGCTAAGAATTTTGGGAATACATCACCCTTTCTTACACCATCTGCAGTTATAATTGTCATGTTTCGGTGTCATAACGCCACCCGGTCTTACACCTCTCAGCAGTTGGATAGGTTTTGTGCGCGTTTGGATAGGTATAGTTTTATTGGTTTTTGTACTCGGATAACCATCGAAGTCCTATTGTACAAACACGTATGAACTTCGATATACCGACCATCAACTTAACACTGCTAAAGGGACTGTAGCACCGCCCTAATTTTGAAGGAATCAAAAGCTTCCCATAGTTCACATAAGTAATACAAAGTTGCCAGATTAAACTCTTTTATACAATTTGCCTAAGGATATGCATCGTCAATGGTGTTAAGCCTTTTCTG
The DNA here is from genome assembly GCA_018247895.1 of Parnassius honrathi. NCBI lineage: Eukaryota > Metazoa > Arthropoda > Insecta > Lepidoptera > Papilionidae > Parnassius > Parnassius honrathi. The sequence goes on from DWHP01002960.1 coordinate 2,852, forward strand.
AAACTAGCTTGTTCGGGAAGCTGGAATCGTCGTATGAGACTATAAGAAATGACTTTCACAAACAGCACGTAGACGCAGCTCAGAAGGGAAATCGGTCTGTAGTTCTTCAAGAGAGTGTTGTCGCATTTCGTGAAGAACAAGGTCACCGGACTTCTGCTTAACGTCTCCAGAGTGGTGCTACCATGTAAGGCGGAATTAAAGAGCTTTTATAGGACGTAAATTACTGGTTTTCCACCCGCTTTCAGAAGCTCTACTCTAATTTCATACTCGCCCACGGCCTTGAGCCATTCTAGTCTTGTTCATACTGACTTTTAAGGAATACCGTGACCATGCTCACAATATTTAAAACGTTGCTAACGAAAGATCCTCTGCAGTGTAGTGCCAAGAATGCTGGTTGCGTTTTCTCACTGAATGGCTGTACTTAGGATATTTGCGATAACAAACCATTTTTATCACTTTCTTTCTTTCTTATCACTCTATCCTCTTCTGCAAATGGCTTTTTGAGTAATATTACATCAATCTAGTTATATAAAGCCGATTTAACGATTAAGAAAAAAATAAAATAGGCTCACTATTCGCAAAGATATTGCGAAACAAATATACAAAAAATTGACTCGAATTAACAAACCACTTGTTTTTAAAGTTAAATAGTTACATAAGGTACTATCAACGATTTTACTATACCTTATTTTACCCGAAAGGAATAGGCCACATTCAGTTTAACCACTCGCAATAGGCTGCACCTGGTAGTAGCCAGTTAAACTTAGGAGTGAGAGACCGCATTCCGGCTGTTAGCCATGACTAGAGCCAAAACGGCCACTTCACTCCCTTCATAAACAATGACAACAATGAGAGACATCAGTGTCTGAAAGGTACATCACCGATTTTATTTATTATTAAGCATAAACTTATAAAGTCCTTTTCTTTATGCAATCTATTGAGGTGGGGTATGTCGAGCAGTAGAATTTTGTAGGATGTACAAAAGTCCATTTAAATAAAACTAGTTTTTACGGATTTGCGTTAATTTATTTTATACTCCCCACGTTTCGAGCACTATACAGAACCCATGGTCACGGGGGGGACTGAGTTGTTCGACGTCCTAATGTCATAGTTAACCACGGCTACCTTCAGATTAATATTATTAACTTGTGTTCCTATGTTCAGGAGTGGACTTTCATTGCTTGTAATGAAAGAAATAGATTGTTTAAACAGACATAAAACACGGTCTATTAGTCGTCATCAAGGTTTATAGTCTGTATCTCTGTCAGTGGCTTAATAGCACGTTCGTCCTTTTTAAACTTCATTTATTACCAAACCGTAACAGGTAGCATATAATCGGCTTATATCGTTAACAAACTCGTAACTGATTTTAGGTAGGGCAGGGAATGAATATAAAATGAATGAAAAAATTATGATATGAATTTCTTTTCTCTTATCATGATTTCTTATATTAATGCAAACGATACACATCGAATTAAACTACTTTCTCGGTTTATATTTTGCGTTTGATACAACTCATTTTTAATTCCAGAAGTTTCGGTTGCGTTGCAGCAACTATGGTCACAAGAGACTAAGGTGCCTGAGCTCCCAATTTCAAAGTCAACTCGGAAATAGGGTCATAGGCATAGTACAATTAATTTATGTGCAGTCTATCTATCTATATCTATCCTATCGCACCAAATTTTTTTTGCAATTTATATCATTCAACCCAATAAAACAATATAACTCTTCCAAATTTAAAACGATACTTCCACAATTACTTATTATGCTGCAGCAACGTGCCGGGTACGAGATAGTGTATAATAAATTAAATTAAAACATTTTGTACTAAACACGAACACGAGTCAAAAAATTTAATTGTGTGATTGATTGAAGTGGAACAATTTTAGTTATTCTAATATAGTTTGATAAAAAATAAAGCAATAGGTTCTGACAAAAAATATAAATAAAACTTTTCGAATTTATTTATTTTATAACGTCATTCAGACCGAATTTCGGTCACGGCAGCCAGACTCAACGGAGACTAGCCGTCAGCGCAGGATAGGGTTAGTGACCAACTGTGCATAAGCGCAGGTGCACTATTTATTTCCTCACTCTTACACAGGGACAGCAGCCCGGCACTAGCGGAGAGAAATCAGGCACAAAAATAACGGCTTTACGTGCTTTCCGAAGCACGGGTGTGTTTGTGTGTATGTGGCTATGCTACTGACAATTTCTTGTCAGAAAATACTAATAACTGATTTTGACCTGACCCGGAATTCGCACTCGGGACCTCAAGGTCATTATCCGCGTTTACGACTACTAGACCAAAGAAGGAGTCAATTTATAAAGTTATTTTTATAAGTTGAACTCGCACCTATAAAAACTCCGTGGTGTTCCACCTTCACCGCATATTGAATTAGGCCACGGAAACGCTTTTGCACACACCCGCGGGCACACCAACCTCCTAACGTAACCTGCGTAGCGACCCCCCCCCCCCGGTATTAGTACGCGAAGGCTATTGGTCCAGAAAATTTGAGCCACTGCGATCACCAGCTTTCTTGAAACCAGCGGTGGATCTGATCTATGGTTCAGCGGCCAACCAAATTTCGGCAACAGATTGTACAAAGAGATACCTCGCAATACCATCATTCCTCTGAAGTTTGATACTTCGCAAAAATGGCCGGTACACTAAAGAAAGAGACAGTCAAAACATTACGTGAAATTTTTTTTGATTGTTTTTTTTAGATTGTACTGGACGTGTTGTTTGTGTCCAGCAAATTTTTGTGTATTAGACTCACAAATTTTCCATATACATATCTTGACATTATCATCACCACTATTACAACCCACCAAGAGTCTGTTGCACCTAGGCCTCCTCCAAATAATGCTTCAAAGAACGATCCTGAGCCATCTGCATCCAACTCTTTCTAGTGGAGAGCCCGCCCTACCCTTCTATTACCGGTACGAAGCTAGCTATGTACACTATAGCGCACATAATCTAACCGCTACATAGAGTCAATGTGAACCACAAGTTAATGACAGGCTTAAGTGGCATTAACCCGTTAACTGCCTCCTAACGTACCATTAAAAGTTTATAAAGCAAAAGGTTTTAAAATTTATTATTTTAACTTTTTATTAGTATTAAAAATAATTGATACACTAGCACTTTCTCCAGATGTTTGGAGACAATTAACATACAAAAGTTGCACGAGGATAAACATCTAGATCCGGAAAAAATTCTATTACAAATTCACTCAGTTTGATGTACACGTTCAGAGTTTATATATCCGTGCTTACTTACCTACCTTAGTAAATGCTTTACTGTTACTAGTTACTACGGTACCAAGTCGTTCCATTATAATTGCAAACGCATCGCCTGCCTCACTTGCCCATCGAATATACACTAATCAAGGCTCTGTCGATCAACTGACGGCAGTACACCGATTGCAATCTACCAACATAATGAATATCAATTCTATACGTTATTGTATTTAGAAGGTACATAAATTAAGCAATACTTGATATTGTTGTTTTCAGCACATAGAAATAGAAGTAGTTATTTTTTTAATCAATTTTAATTATAAATACTTAATACCCTTATTGAAGTTCATTCTTATCTTTAATTTTCCACTAGTTCGGAAAATATGTTTGTTCTGAGAAAAACCAACAGGAAAAAACCAGTCGGACTATTATTATGAAAAAGTAAAATAACAGTTCGCATATACATATTTTACGCAATTACCACCATTTAACAAATTTTGGTAAAACTTGGTAGCGATCACGTCATTCCCAGGGGTTATTAAAATTCACAAATTCTTCAATAAATTCATACCCTTTTTATACAATCTTCGTTCAATAAAGGTTTTTAAAGTTGGCCTAGGACAAATTTGTACTTATATTTTCTGAAATAATATTGTTGTAAATGCGTGTAATACATCGCCCCAATAATGACTTACTGGCTCTGTGGAGTTGAGTAACAAATACTACTGACATATAATACAATTACTTAAGGTACTATCAAGAAAAAACAGAATGGCTGAAAGGTGCATCGCCAATTTTATATATAATTAAATGTAAAATTAAAGTCCTTTTTTGAGTGCAATATACTACAAGCATGCGTAGTCCCCGATAGGACGGTTATTGTTTTCTATTCTGTATATTCTATGCTTTTATAATTTTAACTTTTAGAAAATGACAATAAAGAATACCTACAGCGGTTTGTTTCACTGTTTCCTCTCCGGTCATTTGAACCTCATTTACTAAACGGTAATAAATTCGAAAACAAAAATCGACATTCAATAATGAATTTTTTTTGTTATGTAAAGGTGTAGTGGCGGTGCAAGAATATCACCCATTCATCCTATGGGTGTCTCAAGAGGCTACAGACGGAAACAGATACTGAAAATGAACAGCAGCATGTTCCTGATAATAATCCGAAAAAATAAAAGACTGCGGTTGCCAAACCGCCTACCAAGCGTGGCAACAATATCACGTGGGGCGATGCTCTGAAGCAATCTATGGAGGTAGCCTATGTTGAGCAGTGGACTTTTCTAGGATGTATAAATGTACACTTAAATAAAACTAGTTTTTACAGATTTTACTGCGTTGACTTATTTTACATTTCCGACGTTTCGAGCACTTTAGAGAACCCATGGTCACGGGGGGCTGAGGTGTATTACGTCCTAATGTCATAGCTTACCACTGCACATAAAAATTATTACTTTTTGTTTCGATATACGTAACGTAGACTCATAGTATTTTAAACTCTTGCAGTCGTATACTTATTACCCAAGCAAAAGATTGTACACAGCTATTTTCTCTGTTGAAATTAGGATGTTTTCCTATTTCAATAGCCTCGCGAATTATCCTTGGAGGGAATCGGTGTTCTTTAGCGAGGATTCTTGGTCTATCAAATCTTATGTAGTGACAGGGGCGATCCTGACAATATTGGGTAGTGGATATTCTTCTTACAACGCTCCTAAATGGTTACGAAGAAATCCTATGATCAAGGATGAACTTTCACAGGTTGTAATGAATGGAATGAATTATTTAAACATTCATATAACACCGTCAGGTCAACAGATCAGTTAGCCGTCACCACGGTTTATACTCCTTACCTCTGTCACTGGCTTAGTGGCACGTTCGTCCTTTTTAAACTTCATTTATTACCAAATCGTAACAGGTAACATTTAATCAACTTTTACTGTTAAAAGACCCGTAACAGATGATTATAATACATGATTATATATTGAATAATATCTTATATTTATGCGAACACTACACATTAAAATAATACTAGTTTTTACGGATTTTATCACGTACATATATTCAACTTTTTAATTTTTGAATTTCCGACGTTTCAGGTGCTTTTTAGCACCCATGGTCACGGGGGAGGGGGGGACTGAGATGTTTGACGTTCCAATGTCATAGTTAGCCCGGCAGGCTAGTATTTTAATATTAATTTTCGGTCTGATCTACGCAGAACGAGCTTACAGCATCTTAAAGTATTGCAGTGGTATGCTTGGTATTATACATTTATGAACGACCCATTGAGTTTTAAATAGGGCGTGAATATCAAAACACATACTAGTTAAAATCTTTTTTATGTCGGTTTTCGAATGTAAAGGTTTCATTACGAATAAAACTCGAAAAAACATCCAAATATATTTTTTTTTAGTTTATGATCAAATATATGTATATTTCTATCACGAACCAATTTCTAATCAATTTCTAACTTGCTGATAGCAGAACTGAGCATAAACTTAAACGAATAATAATTTAAGTAATTCTTTTAAAGAAAAGGGGCAAACGACCATGCGTCTTACCCGATATTAAATTACTACCACTACCACCATGACTTTTCGTCGAAGCTTCTCAGTCGTATCGGTATAATAGTTGTAACAATAATTAATAATTTTAATCCGGAGGTAGCAATGGTTAACTGTGACATGGTAACGTCGAACACCTCAGTCCCCCCCGTGACCATGGGTGCTGTAAAATGCTAAAAACCTTTGGAATATAAAATAAGTTAATATAAGCTTTAAAATCCGTAAATACTTGTTTTATTTAAATGTGTAGTACTAACGTAAATATAAGTAATCATTATATAAAAGTCTATTGCTATTCATTGAAATTTTGAAGTAAGCTTTGTATTTATCAAAAACTTTTAATTTTTAGTTTATGTTTCACACTGTATAAACAACAATATTTTCCACGTGGAGCTTTCAGTTTGTTTAGCTTCGTGTCACTAAGCAAACACAATACTACCGAATAAGCCCTCAACGTGTCAGTACGAATTTTAACGTCGATGCATTATCAGTTATTAAATGTTGTCATAGTGTTGTTTATAATTAAAATAGAGGAAGTGAAAGAACAATTTACTTTCACTGAAGCATCAATACAGACTGTTTTGTTTTTGCACAAGCCTCCCTTAGGTTTCTCCCTTGCTCGCTATAACAGCTTTTACCTCTCCACACTACGCCTAGCCTCTGGAACTATCTTTTCATTGCCTAGGTATCCTTTCCCTCTTTATTTTATTTCCATTACCTTAAAATATATACAATATTAAAAAAAACTATAATAAAATAACTATAACTTAAAACCTAAATTATCACAGAGTCCTACTCCCCGTAGTGTCGAGAACAGGCTATGTTTCCTCGCTGAATGGCCATACTTAACCTTTGAGCGAGAAAAGAACTCACCCTCTTATCACCAGCAGCGACGATCGGTATACCTGACAGAAATTGGTGCAAGGGTGGTAGATACCAATTAGACGGACTCTGAGCCATAAGAAGAGTCATATCACCTAGTATATTGACTTATGAAGATCTATTATGTAGAAGATTAAAAAAGTTTTTAGTGTATAAGTCAAGGAAATACTAAAATATTTTGCAGTTTACGTCCATTTTTCAAGATACACTAACTGTAATAACTTTGTAGTCCTATGTAAATATATAGGATTACAAAGTTACATTTGTAGTGAATGAATCACTGTACCTGTATATGTATAATAATATAATGGAATAATAGATGTAGAAAGGTACGTTGTTGGTATTCAAGAAGTAGAGGGTTCCGGAAAGGAAAACAGTAGGACCATGAGATGCTATCAAAGACATAACTTGTAAAAAAATCAAGCCTCGCAACTCAGTTCATCTACCCTAAAAAGTTGTGATATCCATGTAATACGAAGTCGGTTAATTTATCCAGCCCCAGTTAATTTAGTCAAATTATTTATTCAGTGTTTTCGTCAACAACAAAAACTTAGAGTGTACTCTTTTCAACTAGTATAAAATGGACTACGGTAAAATGGACGTTAGACTAGTTCAAAGTTCATAAATTTTATGAAACAAAAAGATTATTCCTATGTTTGTTAAAGTTATAAATAACTTATAATAGCAAAAGAAAGTGAATAGAGGGAAATAACCGCTGGCATAACCCCTAAGATGGATTATGTAATCAAAACATGATTTTTGACTTGTCCACATCACGTGCGATTTAGGTATGAGTAAACGAGAGCGTGTGAAGACGCACACGCAAAGTGTGCGTTTATACCAATTCGCGAATTCGCGGGTGTAAATGTATGTGCATGCATGCACACTGTGTGTGCGCACGCGCGTGTGTGTGTGTGTGTGTGTGTGTGGATGGGTGGGTGCGTGAGTGTGCGTTTGTGCGTGTGTGTAAGTGTGTGTGTGTGGGTTTTTCTCTTTATTAGGAATAGCAAACAACTACCTAGTATAATGTTACACAAAATAATGTTAGCTAATATAAAAATAAGAATAAATATGTAGTCAAATACACTATCCACAAATTAACAAATGTGAACATAAATATAGGTTATCGGACGCGATCAGATGCTAGGCAACAACAGCTGAAATTGAGTAGGTAGTTAGGTACAGTCACTAGCAATAAGATGTACACACCTACGTTTAATTTTATTAAGGTAATATTAAAGTTTGTACTTAATTAAAGGTGAAACACATGCCAGTGCCAGCGACTGTACGTAATACCAAAGTTGATTATTAACAAAACATAATTACAATTAACATATTTATAAAGATGACCTAGGAGAGATTGCTGTTAAGAACTATGCAACTGTACATTTTATTACATACATTATCTATGGTATAAGTGGTGTGTAATAAAAAGTATCCATCTAAATTTAAATAGTGACATAACGAAACAAAATATTAAAAAAATGGTTAAGTACGTAAGTAAGTGTTAAGTATATTACAGATGTAACGCACAAACCCTTCTGAACTGCAATAAAGACACCACCCCCGTCGCTCTAGCCAGTAACGCTACGATTTCGATCACAGCGGTAAACTGTATAACGCTGATCTATGAATTCGCTATTATCAATGTCTGCTATTAACCAAGTTTCCATCAGGATAATAAGGTCATATGCATGAGATAAAATATTCATATACAACGTAAGTAGCTTAGTACGAATACCTCTGCAGTTTTGATAATAACACACTATATTAACCGTTATTATAGTCAGAATAATAAATTAATGTTACCATGCAATGATACGAAAACGTCACATTTAGGCATAAAAATATATAATGAAAACGAACCTAGTACAATATGATACTTTACGTACTAGATGATTGCATAATACTCCCAATTTTAATAAAGCGATGAAACAACTTTATTAACAATTCGACTGCACATACATATACTTAATCTTGTCAGATCCGATTGATACACCATATCAATAGCAAATGAGCTACGACAAAATACAAATATAAAATCGAAATTAGAAAAATGAAAAACACTATTTTAGGACAGTAAGTAAATGCTAAAGTATTCGGAAATATCGCTTAGTTTCTTACTAAAATCGGCTTTAATCTTAGAGATGTCTCCCTGAGTTCGTATAGCGATAGCCACAAGGTTGTTTGATTCCCATACAAGAATTGTAGCGTGCTTAATCCAAACATATTGGTCGTTCTCTTTCTTTGCAGTGTAGATTCTTTGCAGCACGATGTGTGCTTAAGTGTTGTATGTGCGTGGGCTTGTGCGCGTACGTGTGCTACAACAAATAAATTACTTCAAAACTAATTTATTTTGATGCGTTGTTCTTGTAATATATCATATCGTAAGTTAATTGTGTTATATCAAATGAAACTTCAATGTATATTACGGATGGCGCAAATACTAGTTACTCGAATTTCTACATTCAACTAAAGATTTATATTAAATCGAATTTTCATCAAATTAGACGCTATATGGATTTGGACGTCTCCAAGTTTCAGGCTTATCAATATTATTGTCCAATAAATAAATATATTAACTACTACTATGTAAGAAATTGAACATTTCTAATCATTAACTTTTCGATACATAATTACATTTACATATGTCCTTGTACGAAATTGAATCCTTCGAATGAATTGAATCTTCTTAATCTCTGGAGACACATTTCAGGTTAAGGAACAACGTCCTCTTGCGATTCAGCCTTCATGAGTATATTACTTGATATTGATGTTGTTGGTATATCCTTTCCAGACCCGTAACTTTTAAACATCTTCCAAAGCAGCGGTGAAGAGTTTTGGGAAAATAACGTCACCCTTTCCTGCACTATCTGTAGTTGTAATTGTCATGTTTCAGGGTTATAACGTCACCCGGTCTTACACCTCTCAGCAGTTGGATAGGTTTCGTACGCGTTTGGATAAGTATAGTTTTATTAATTTTTGTACTCGGATAACCATCATAGCCCTATTGTACAAACACTTCAGAATTTCGTTATACCGACAGTCAGCTTAGTACTGCTGAAGGAACTGTAGCACCGCCATAATTTCGAAGGTCCACATACATAATATAAAGTTACAGACAATGTACAATTTGCCGAAGGATATGTACGGTCTATGATGTTAAGCTATTTCGGAAACCAGAACCTTTTTCGGGAGGCTAGAATCGTCGTGTAAGACTATAAGAAACGACTTTCGAAACAGCACGTAGACACATCTCAGAAGGGAAATCGGTATGTAGTTCTATAAGAGGGCGTGTCACCTTTCGTGAAGAACAAGGCCACAGTACCTCTGCTTAACGCCTCCGGAGTAGTGCTACATAAAAGACGGAATCAAAGAGCTCGCATAGGACGTCAATTACTAGTTTTCCACCCGCTTTCAGAAGCTCTACTCTAATTTCATACTCGCTCACGGCCTTGCTGGTGTTAAGTTGCTTGAGAGCCATTGTAATCTTGTTCATACTGACGCCCGTGATATCATCTTAATAGTATCGGATGAGACTTGCTGTTTGATCGTTACTCACACTTCCATGTAGCTCTAACGATGACTCGTAGAACCTCTCAATCTCATCCCGGTAATGATGCTACAACATTCCGTCTTCAGCTTCGACGATTGGCTCCTTTTCCTACCTTAAGCTCACCATACTCAATGGTTCTTGGTTTTGTTTTGAAGTCTCCCATTACCAACGTAGTGGGTTTTGGGAGAATACGTGGCTCTAGAGATATCCTTATACAATTCCTCCACCTCCTCATCGGGGTGTACTGATGTCAGTGCGTAAACTTATATGACTTTCAATGTACACCATCATCACACTCACAATATTTAAAACGTTGTTAACGAAAGATTGCTAGTGGCCTAGGGTAAAAGGCCATCGCCAGGGAGCGCCGCTGGAGCTTTTCGTGCTTGGAAAGGCATCTCCAACGAGACTGCTCGCACCAGCGGCCCTGTACGCACTGCCAAGGCAACCACCATGCCGTTTTGTGCCTGGATGCAAACGGTGCGTCCTCTTGGCGCTCTGCCGGGCCCCCCCTCCCACGAACGGGGGCGCTCAGCTACGCCCTCTATCGGGCGACACTCAGCGCTCCTCCGCCGACCGCCGAGCCCCTGGGCCTGAAGGGGGTCCTTCCCCCGACCGTTCGGGAGGTCATTCCTCCAGGGGAGGGGGTCGTCACCCCCCTCAGCATGTTGAGAGGAACCTTGCGGCCTTTCATCGGTCAGCTAGACCCTGCCCACCCCCGTTAGCTGAGTGACCGCGACTGCAGTACCACACCCCCCCCCCCCCTTT